>NQII01002312.1:0-40883 GCA_002778355.1 Clitarchus hookeri
GTTTTTTTTAGCTCATATAAATGTGTAAGAATTAGCGGATTTGTAAAGTATTGTTACCATTTCTCAAAAGTCAGTGGGCTAGACCAGGTTTGCTAAGGGATGGATGTCTTAATTAAATAAAAGAGTAAATTACAAATTCCCAATTTATTTAAAATAATTACAAATAAAATACTCTCGTTTTAATATCTCACAATAAATTGATACTTCTTGTTTCTTGCAATAAAATAAATTCAATCAGTACAATCTATTAATTAATTAACCTTAATCATTCCCATTGCATAGTCTATAGAAACCTATTGAATTACTTAATAAATTATATGTACATTTTTAACAGTTCCAATATTTACAATAAATTCCGTATCACATGTTCTTACAGTTCCACCTCAGTTTAGTCCAGATTCTACCAGTCCGCAATGTTCTAGAGTCTTCCGAGCGCCCTCATGCACAGTAGCCTTCACTCGTCGGGTATTACGACCTTTGGTCCATTCACACCACAAACACCTCGTCTGCCGTCGCCTCGCAATCTCCCGTCGTTGGCCATCCTCTTCACCGATGTCTCTCGTTGCACCATGCGTGGCTTGATTACGGCACTCAGCCAACTGGCTTCCACAAAAAGACTGCCGACCCTTGGACTGCTCCAATAATTATAAAGTTCGTAGGCCATAGCCCAGAAATTTCTCTAAATGTCGTGTTGCACTGAGGATCCTATTTCCTCTAAACTCGCTGGCTTCACCAGTAGGGGGAGAAGGAGGAAGGGCTGTGACGCCAGCCAGGTCGCTGCTGTCAATCATTCCTCCGGCTGCCGGCCGAGCGACGGGGCAGCGAGCGGGTCTGCCTGTGGGAAGGGGAGGGTCGAGGTGGGTCGCCCCCCACAGAGCCGGACCACGCATGGAGCTTGCGTCTAGTCCAAGCATCACTGCGTAACAGTATCTACTTATCAAATAATGTCACAGTTTCACTTGAACGACGCGAGAATAAAGTGATCAGGCCCACGGCAATACTCATTTCACATATGGCGGAAGAATAGAAAACGTGCAAACAAGTATAACATAAGCGAAGCATGGCTTTCAGAAGTGCTCAATTTACCGCGCAATAACCTTATAGAATTTTTGCAGTTTTAATTACGTGGAATATTTGGTGGAAAACTGCAATTTCATGCGCGCATGTGCAGAACACGCGGCATCGACTGTCCGCACACGATTTTTTTTTTGTTTTCGCCACCGAATCCTGTATTGCGAACGCACTGAGGAAACGGTTTTGTTGAATCAAACAAAGTTTGCTTGGAGCAACCAAATTAATGGTTTGTTTACAGGTAATTAATTATTTTGTTGCTGAAACCAAATTATTTTCTTGTCCTTATTTGGTTGCCCAAAACAACGATTTGGTTGGTGCAACTGAAGCTTTGTTTGGCTCAACTCAAATTAAACAGTTTCGGTTACTAAAAAAAATCTCGGAATTCCAACCGAGGTTCGAACCTGGATCTACTGCAGTTCGAGCTTTGCGCGTCAGCAACCTCAGCTAAAGTTGCTATTAAAGATATATGAATGTTTTAAAACAAATACACTTCGAATACTGGGCAACAGGCACAAATGATTAATTAATTCAGGTTTTAAAGCTTTAATTTTTAGTTTCCTTGTGAACTTATTTTATTTGTATGTCTATATAATTATTAATCATCAATAAAGGCACCAACTAACATTCGGCGACCACGAGTACACCAAGCTACAAGTTGGTGGGTTTCATAGGTTTTAAAACAAATTGGAATCGGAAAGGTCATATTAACGTCTCCCGGTGACATGCATGAAGGCTTATCAGGGGACGGCTTAGAAACTAACTTATAATCTAACTTTATCTAACACCCATGCCCTACCTAGGATTCCAACCCAGAACCTCCCGCACCCTAGGCCGGCGGCGCATCAACCGACTGCGCAACGGGAGGTCGGCTTTTAAGATAAAGACTCGTAAGCTGAGATGCATGTAAGGGATGATCACTATCTTATTTGTCACAAAAAAAAATACAAATGAACTCTCGAGCTGCATTTTCTATCGAAGGCAATCAAATGAGTGACCAAACAGATATTATGTACACTTCATTCAACTAATATTTTCTTGACAGTCTAATTTCTTTTGGCTCAACACAGGTTTTAATTCAAGCGGGTATTTTGTTAGATGAACAAAATCAATTTTGTTTTATTTCTCAAGATTTATTTACTCAGCAAAAATATTTTGTTGGGGAAACTAAATATATTTTTGGCTCTGCACAAACAAATGTTTTGTTGGCTTCTCTCTCAGCGCGTGTGCGTGTTGTCGTAGGTAAAGGGGGGTAGCAACCCTTCCCTGCAGGACGTACGTCGAGCGCGCCCTATCGACAAGTGAGAAGTGATTCAGAGAGCTGTCCCGGGTATAGGCTACCCGCTCTGTCACCACCGTTGACGTGACTCGACTGTTCAAGGGTAAAGGCAGCAGCGAGATAATCCAGCTACAGTCCGTTTACGGTTACTTCCAACTTCTCTGAAGTCCTGCTAAAGTTATACTTTCATCATATTCCTCTGCCCTATGCAAACAAAGCTTGCCCCCGAGACTATAAATTATACCAAAGGGACTGTGCACCACATTCGTGCTGTATCAGTGTAATATAATATTTTTTGCATAAGAACTATTTCTCACTGTTGTTATTCATATTAATTATTTAAAAAAATTTATAATTCATAATTAAAATATGAATAAAAGTTAAATTTATGTTTTAAAAAAATAAGGTGTTTTTATGTTAACAGAAGTATAAAACACTTGTGATACTCGACATATTTAGGAGACAAGCAAGCCCGCCATACTTGGGGTGATTTTTCAAAGGTTTTTATTAAAAAATTCTGAATAAACCGGGAATAGACTATAGCACACTGACCCCAGCAAAGTAAACGCTAACTACTACATAGAAGCGCAATGGCGTTCGGTTCCTTTCACGTGGGCGCATCCATTCGCAGACGTGCTGCGCGAAGTACTGGGATGGAACTCGTCTAGTAGGCAGGTAGAGATTAAGGCTCCCGTCTACCTGGAGATGTTCTCCGCGTTTGTGGCCGAGGAGCAGGGGAGCGATAAGGACGACACTGCCACGCGCATCAAGTGCCCCATCGCAGCTAAGCGCAAGGGTTTTGAACTGACGTGCACTGTTCTAGTCGCACTGCGAGTGCCTGTGGGACTCTCGGTGATAACCCTATTATTTTATTGGTGGGAAGTCAGTAGGAAGGATCAGTGCAGGGCCCTTGAGTAGTTTTGTGTGTATCTGAACCGTATATTTTGAGATACAACGTTTTTGAACAAACAGTTAGCGTTTATGGGTTGGTTTTTCTCGTACTCCGATGGAAAACATTTTATAAATACCTAATGCGTACATCCATATAAGCCCCCATTCCTAGGAAAGTTAATGTGTTTTAAGGCACTTGTTTCAAATTGTTAAACCATGGCTCATCTGGTCCTCTGGAACTTCCAGCAACGAGTTTAACGCCTCTTTAGCCACCCTTGTTACTGCGCCCTTGGATGAGAACATTGTTTTCCCGATATCGTAACGTAGGGCAAGGCCTTGCAAGAGTTGTGCGTAAACAACCTTTTAATACATACGGTTATGATAGGCACTATTGCCATCGAGCTAGCACACTCTGCCGGCGCCCGGAAGTACAAATTATGCACGTAAGAAAACAGAAGGCAACAGCGAGCGCTAATGCCAAATATTGTTTTCGAGCTCGATCAAACGAGTAAACACGTAGAGCGGGCGGCCTTGGCCACGTGCAAGCTTTGAAAACACGAGCGGCAAAACTGTAACAAGTTGTGGAAACCGCAGTAGCCACACTCTGCGTTCCAACATTAGACTGCTTTTATGCCAATAGCAGTGTCAAAAACGACGTGTATAAGGTTTGAGGTTAGAACGCCGTTTATGTTAGCAGGTGCTTTGAGATGTTTGTACACTTTCTTTAACATAGTTACAATGCAATAATAACACATTGAGTTTAGTCGAAGTATTTTATTCATACAGAAAGGTGTGTCTTCTGAAAATTCAACCGTATAATAAAACACGTTCATCGCTGTTGACCATGCCTGCGACATCGTCTCCGATAAGGTAAGAGTGTCTTCAGATTCAGTAGGAGTATTATACCTTTGATGAAAGGTTCCCCGCTTGTCTCTTATATTGAAAATCATGGTATCGATCTTTAAAACCTATCGTGAAGTAAACGTTATAGTTTTTAAGAAATATTGTCCCTATACAATTTATAGCTTACCCTGCATTTTGGGATAACTCTAACTAAAACTATAATAAGAATTTTAATCATCGTAATAATTGCAATACAATAAACTTCCTTGTTATTATAGACGCGAATACAGATATGTAAAAAATTCCTCAAACATATCTTAATTTTTTTTTTTTGTTCTTAATATTTCTAGTAGGAAAAATTTACTTTATTTTACCAATAAGGTCGTGTAACTGCACCAGTAGGCGTTTTCAATTCTCATTCTTGTGCTACGTAATTGAAAGACAGCACCGGATATGAAGATTGGAAACGACTTTGAGTAGCCACATGCAATTCATTTGTCTGGTATCGAGACTCGAATGCGAATCAGACACACTACACTTCATGACCAAACTCGACATATGACGCAAAACACACATCTGCTCTTTTTTTTCAAGGGGTACTAACGCAAAAAAAAAACCTTTTTCTAAGTGGGAAAAAAACGGTAGTTTCTGTTGTAATATCTTTCAGTGTCACATACACAAGTGTTTATTTGCATATATATGTATGTGTGTGTGTGTGATAATTATGATTATTAGAACGACCTTTACGTATTCTAAGTACTTTTGTGTATTTTACATCAGATATAATCATGGTTTATTGACACTATTTAGGTTGAAATAGAAAGGCTTTCCATCCAGAATTTTACCCGCTTGTACACCATGCAGAACTCATTGAAAAGTAGTGCAGACTTTACCAAAATTGCCGGATTCATGGCGTAATTTAAAGAAGAATGCATATAATTTATTAAATCCTTTTTAAACAAAATTTTGAACTGTTTCCATTTTGAATTCCTTAGGAAGTACATTTTGCGAAACAACTTTCAAGGAGGGCAGTCATAATAATTACTATGGTTGTAATTAAAAATTCTAGTAATAATTTAAAAAAAATATTAGTAATAATTTATTTTATTTACATCTGTTTTAGCTACAGAAATTACAATTTTCATGGT
The DNA here is from genome assembly GCA_002778355.1 of Clitarchus hookeri. NCBI lineage: Eukaryota > Metazoa > Arthropoda > Insecta > Phasmatodea > Phasmatidae > Clitarchus > Clitarchus hookeri. The sequence continues at coordinate 5,233 of NQII01002312.1, forward strand.
CAAAACGGATAATTAGAAAAAAACTGTTTTTCTAAATATTATTGTCAATATTTTCTTACATATAAGTGATTATAATTATTGCCCTGCTTGTATAAAGGTTTTTATGGAATACGGAATACTTCAAATGCACCTGTATATTGGTTTCAAAAATTAGACCTTCATTTCATTGACTTAACTATTGAAAATATATATATATATATATACTATAACTGGATTTTTATAATTATACAAAACGTATGCATTCTTCTTCCACATACGACAAATATATTACTTTTATGGCAATTTTAGCAGTGCCTTTACTACTTTTTAAAGAGTTCTACATTTTGTACAGTCAGTTGCAGTGCTGAAAGAAAGCCATTCTCTACTTCGGTGAACATGATCGGCGCCAGATGTTAATACCCTTTCATGCAACAAGCGTGCATAATTGTATGAAACAACGTTTTAATCCAATGCTCGGGCCTGAACGGACATACGTGGATGTGAAGACTGCAACATATCTTGTAGTGTGTGAACTTCAGCAACCATCGCACAACGCTAGTACCGTTTCCAATCACATGACAAGGAGAAATGCGTCACTCGTGTACCCAGAAACACCGCCAATATCCACTTGACGACTGGAAGCACGTAGCTTTGCCTAAAGAGTCTCGTTTACAACTGATCTTGGGGCAGATTGAAGAGTTCGAGTGTGCGTATGACCCAAAAGTGTGGTACGTTGTACAACATTTCTAGCTANGATCTTGGGGCAGATTGAAGAGTTCGAGTGTGCGTATGACCCAAAAGTGTGGTACGTTGTACAACATTTCTAGCTAGATCTTTTTCTTTTTAACTAAAGAAACAGATCTGATACAGTTAGACTGCATAACTCTAAACAATGACTTCAGTGGGATGTACTGGATACCAGTATCAGACATCTTAAAAAACAACGCCATCTTGAATATTCTGCTCTCTTAATTTTAGAAAGTAGTGAACAGATTTCAATTTATTGTATTTTTAAACTTATAAATAAATTTTACTGTTACACGAACGCAAAAATTTAATTATTTATTTAAAAAACCTAAAATATTATATTTATAATTTTCCTTTAAAAATTTTTTTGGGAATTATGAGCCGCAAAGAAACCGATAATCCACNCTAAAATATTATATTTATAATTTTCCTTTAAAAATTTTTTTGGGAATTATGAGCCGCAAAGAAACCGATAATCCAAAGTGCCTCAAAGAATTGGTTAATCCACTGCAGTAAAATGAATTCACTGGTCTCAACACGTCAATTAGTGACTNCCAAAGTGCCTCAAAGAATTGGTTAATCCACTGCAGTAAAATGAATTCACTGGTCTCAACACGTCAATTAGTGACTGTACCAGCTGAGAGTGACTACGTAATGGTATAGGGTACGTTCAGCTCTACGCATTGGGGCACTTCGTGGCTTATACAGTTGCCTGTGACCAATGAACAGTGCATGTACATCCTTTCGGAGGTAATACAGGCATGTACGTCTCGCGTTCACACTCACGAGCTCGGCCTCCTCGAAAAGAACAATTCGTCGCTGCACACTTCCAAAGCCGCCAAATTATGGCTGAGAAACGCTCGCCCGGGTTTGGGTTCATGCGAAAACCCTCGCGATCCCCTGATTTCAGAGTTTTCAAGCATATATGTGATGCTTTCTAAAGTGTAGTTAAAGTAGAGTTTTACCACTTCTGTGAATAGTAAAAAATTGTTTACCTTATTAAGGAGGCATATGCTTCATTGCCATCAGACAAATTAACCCTGTACTGCCTGCTGTGAATCTGAAGTCATATGTCAATTATATCACTATTCATGTGTAATTTTTTATTACACTTCCACAATATTTTCTTATAAAAGAAAACATTCAGCTGATTTTTCATACTGGTCTGAACTTCCAAATATGACATCAGACACACAAAAAATCATTTTTATTAAAATAAAACCTACAATATAAAAATGTGTCTCATTTTAGTAATTCAGTCTTTAAAAACACGTGTGCATGTTTTATGTTTTTATGCATTAGCAATTAATTAATTTTTGTTTTAAAGGGTGAAGAAAGTTTGTGGCGTCTATTCCTTGTCATGTTTACTCAGTTTTACAATACGAGGTGGAACTAAATGGTATTAGGCAGACTGGTATACAAATTGTTTTATCTCTTCAGTGTACAAAACACCAAACCACTTATCAGCTCTCAAGACATCGTTGTTAAGAACCGCTCAAATCTCTCCGCCAAACAGTTTAATTTGTAAAATACCATTTATTTAATGCAAAATTACTAGAATCACATTTAATTGTCTAATTTTTATCTTCTTGTTTAAATTACTTTATCCACGTTATTAACTTATAATATTTTTACCCTTACAAACTGTAGTGTATATTTTATTCCGGTTTTATTATAAAAAATAATACCTATTTTTGCAAACATTCAGAGTTGTATAAAAACAAACAAACGTACAGGAACAATAACTCCACTTTTACTAAGATAAACGCCATTTCATTCCGTGAACCTATATCCATCCGATCAAAGTTAAACTTCCTATCTGAGATCTTCTCTCCGGTTTTCTTATTTCCTCAGCATTTATTTACTGTTTGTAGAAGAGAAAGCTGCTTGACCTCTTTTTCCTGCAATACCAGCACGGCAAAAATATTGGGAAAATAGTTCGGAAGGACTTGACTTTCTGATCATAAAGTGAAATATATCTTCTAGGAACATTAAAAAAAAAAAAAAAAAAATGTGCGCGTCGTTCCCGAAGTCCAATGGACAGTCCTGTGTTTTATTTATTTATTTTTTCCTTCGAATTCATCTCGTGAAACCAACATGTTGGCAATTTTCTGTCCTTCTCTGTTGTTTTACGATCTTGGACATGTCCTCACTGCAATTTCCTTGTGATTTNCCTTGGGCATGTCCTCACTGCAATTTCCTTGTGATTTTGTAACTAAGTGCAGAGGTTTAAGTCAATGAGCCAACGCTTTCGATACAGCTTGGGCTTAAAGGACGTTCTACAACATAGATAGCCGTGCAAATATCGGTAACCAGCCACAGAGTTTATTTGTTATAATCCCGCATTGAAATCGTCATAATAGCTCTTAATGCATATTGTATATTCAGCAGATTGGTGGAAAAAATGGAAACACATACGAAAATGATCTACCCTGAGAAATTTAACAGCAAAATGTTTGCAGCGCAGCGGTTTATGAGGATAGAAATGCATGTAATAAGTTAGCCAACTGAAGACCTCTATCAAATGACTTTCCTTAAAATTATCCGTTTGAAAGTGAAACAACAGTGAACAAAAACTTGAGACGATCATTTTCGTAATGTTTACGGTCACAGTGAGATTTTATCGTGGTTGTGATTTTGACTGAGGGCATGGTTTTCGCTGTGGTTATTACTTTTTGCAACCCGACCTTGACGTACTCCTAAACGTGCCGACCTCAGTGCTGTCAGTTGTTGAAGTGTCAGCCCACGGTGCGACGAGGGAAGTATTCGAACCACGGTAAGCCATGGATGAGTATGCCACATTTTGGTGTAAGTTTATGGTCAGTTAAGCATGTAAGCTGCACTTACCTCCGCNTTTATTTTTTCCTTCGAATTCATCTCGTGAAACCAACATGTTGGCAATTTTCTGTCCTTCTCTGTTGTTTTACGATCTTGGACATGTCCTCACTGCAATTTCCTTGTGATTTGGTAACTAAGTGCAGAGGTTTAAGTCAATGAGCCAACGCTTTCGATACAGCTTGGGCTTAAAGGACGTTCTACAACATAGATAGCCGTGCAAATATCGGTAACCAGCCACAGAGTTTATTTGTTATAATCCCGCATTGAAATCGTCATAATAGCTCTTAATGCATATTGTATATTCAGCAGATTGGTGGAAAAAATGGAAACACATACGAAAATGATCTACCCTGAGAAATTTAACAGCAAAATGTTTGCAGCGCAGCGGTTTATGAGGATAGAAATGCATGTAATAAGTTAGCCAACTGAAGACCTCTATCAAATGACTTTCCTTAAAATTCTCCGTTTGAAAGTGAAACAACAGTGAACAAAAACTTGAGACGATCATTTTCGTAATGTTTACGGTCACAGTGAGATTTTATCGTGGTTGTGATTTTGACTGAGGGCGTGGTTTTCGCTGTGGTTATTTCTTTTTGCAACCCGGCCTTGACGTACTCCTAAACGTGCCGACCTCAGTGCTGTCAGTTGTTGAAGTGTCAGCCCACGGTGCGACGAGGGAAGTATTCGAACCACGATAAGCCATGGATGAGTATGCCACATTTTGGTGTAAGTTTATGGTCAGTTAAGCATGTAAGCTGCACTTACCTCCGCCTCGATTAGCCTGCTGATAATAGGCGGGTGTGTTTACAAGAAACGGGAAGTCACACAAAATGTTATGCAGTATTCCTACATATCGACAGCTGACATTTAACTAAGTGCTTCCACCCGAACAGTGTATCTATCGTATAATAAGTTCGATAGCATATCAGTACATGAGATTTCCATTTCAATTAGTACATAATTTTTTTAGGAAAATTAGTCCGTTTTATGTGAGCGATAGCTATTTTACCCAACAGTTTAACTGACAAACATATTTCTTACTAATAACAGCTGGTAAATTTCTAACAGTACCCCAACATGACCAGGAATTCTACATTTTAAACTATACAAAGTGCAAGGGTGATCCTGTAACCCGTATGACTATTATAATAAGGTGATCGACACATGCTATCGAACTGCACCATAATATCTGAAATGGTGTAGTGGTCAGACTACTCGTTCCTCACCATGGCGAACTGCGTCCGATTTCCGGCGGGTGCCAACCTCATATTCCCACATGTTGAAAACGTTGCGGACGCTGCCACTGATCGTTGCGTTTTCTCGGGGCACTCCAACCTTCCCAACCTTTCAATTCCTTTTCTGTTCCATATTCACTTCATGTCTTGTCCTTCGGCGCTGATGCGCCGCCGTAATATCTCTCTCTCTCTCTCTCTCTCTCTCTCTCTCTATCGCATTCGCATTATATGCGTTTAGACTATTCATGGTAAAGTGAGCACTTTTGAAAGCCCTCTCATTCGGAATAATAGTCAATAATATATTTTATTTTAGCCTTAAACGTTAACTTCCGAGTGCGGTGGAATACACGCGCTCTGTTTGTTACTTACATGGCAATATTTATTTAAACAGGTAGTTAAATTATAATAAATGACTGAATTTAAAAAGTAACTAGGGTCTCAAAAGTGCTCACTTTTTCGTGAACAGCCCATAGTAATATAATATTCTACTTATTTTCTACTCTTCTCCCACAAAAAAATTCATCAATACCATATATATTACAGCTATTATATGTGAAGCCGCTAATCAATCAAGTTGCAATGTGAAGTTGAAAATATTATGACAATTATAACCACAGCTCTTGATACAATTTTTATATAAACAGAAGAAATATTAAACTTATTTAAAAAAATACGCTTTAAATAAAACTTTAAGACACGGAAATAATTGGCACCATTTTCTGCCAACAAGGTTGTGGATTATTTCCCTGAGTTACATTTCAAAAATGCTCGATTAACCATGAACAAGATATATGTTCCTGCGTTTTGCATGCTTCTTACGACAGTTGTGTACAAGTTATTTCATAATAATACCTACTTTATTCCTCTAAAGTTAAAAACTGTATTAAAATGTATAATTAGTGGCTACACAGTGAAGCAGGGAAGAAAGACAAAAACAATACATGTCAGTACGTAAAAAAATAGCACAATAGGAATAAAGTTCATGTGAGGAAAAAAAATTAGGATTTCGGGAAAAGGGAGACGGTGCAACCCCGTAACCACCATTATTTACCATCCGTCCCCACCCAGCAATGTCTTCTGATTACGCCACTGCACTGGGCAACGCCAGCTGGCGTTGACGCAGCATATTGCTGCCGTCAAATGTTGTTGCTCCCACGCGCAAACTTTCAGTGGCTTCGCAAGTGTCTCAGGATATACAGCGTCATATTTTATTTCCAGCCCGCATCGCGCAGCAGGCACTTCACAAAGACTTACAGCAGACGAACGTATTACCAGATTCAGAAAGACGTTCGCTCGTTTGTCAGCAGTAGGGAGAAAAAAAACACGCCGAGGAAAAAAAACAGTCGGCAATTACAGGCGTCGTTTGTGAGAAGGCCAAATACGCTCGTGGTTAATTGCGAACTGTCTCCGGCGCTGCCTCGGTGAACCCCGGAGTTTTTTAATTCCGGGCCGGCGACTCCGGGAGACGAATAGCGCTAGCCTTTTCTCTACCCTCCTCCGGCATTTTTCACCCCCCTTGACGTTTCGCCAACCCCCCCTCCCTCGGAATTTCTCTCCCCCCGCCTTCAGTAACCCACAAGCTGCACGTGGCAGTGAGGCTGAATTCTCGACTATAGTCTATTAGCAATAACTTCTAACTTTTAAAAAATCTTCCTATGCATTAATGGTTTGATTGTTTTCTTAACATATCATATATCACAAAGTGTAAAATACCAGTGACATATAAAAATAAAGCGGAAAGGGGGGGGGGCTTTTCCCAATAGCTCTCTCCACCTTGCTCCCGAAATTGTATGCAATTTATTTACGTAAGGCACTATCAAATTCTTAAGGAATATCCTGGAAAAATACTTTACTCCTATACCTGAAATTGAGGTATTTAAAGGGGATGCCTCGACACAAACTGTGGCAGCACTGACAACGCCAAAGTAAAATTGTATGTTTAGTCTACATTTGTTACGCTTATACTACCTACACTCAGTACTGACTAAAGCAAACTTTATCTCATATCTAAAAACGAACTGAAAAATTCAGTACAAAATGAAATGTTACATATGTAACACAAACTAGGCTGCTTCTGTAAGTAGTCGTTAGAACTGTGGTTACTGATGCGTGAACTTTTACAGGCCCCGCGTAAGGCGCCAGAATGCAACGCCGCTGCCAACAGCTGACACTACGGCGCCTGGTGTAACAGCTGCTAGTTAACTGCTACAGCTACGTGTTACGTATGCCTTACGTGTGAAGATGTAAACTGAAAAAAACTGGTATAGGCGTACGTGTGCAAATGACAGAGGTATGGAACCAATCAGAGTAACGCGATGTGGTCGGCAGCTAGATCGGTTACTGCTGCTGCAATGGTAGGTTTATCAAGATTTAAGTGAGTTTTAACGTGGTGTTATAGTCGGCGCACGAGAGATGGGACATAGCATCTCCGAGGTAGCGATGACATTTGGATGTTCGCGTACGACCATTTCACGAGTGTACCGTGAATATCGGGAATCCAGTAAAACATCACATCTTCGACATCGCTGCGGCCGAAAAAAGACCGTGAAAGAACGGGACAAACGACGACTGACGGGGATCATTAAACGTGACAGACGTGCAACCCTTTCTCAAATTGGCGCAGATTGGATTTGTGGACTGCCCTGCAGGATTCATGGTGTGAATTGCCTCCTGCATACCTTCAGACATTAGTCGAGTCCATGCCACGTCGTCTTGCAGCACTTTTGCGTGCTCGCGGGGCCCTATACGATATTAGGCAGGTGTGCCAGTTTTTTGGCTCTTCAGTGTAGGTAGTTAGTATATTATAGGGAGACAACATGTAGCACAGATGTAAAGAACCTAAGCGCGTGACAGAAGAACACTCACAAGAAACAACAAAAAGAATTCAAATGCAGAATAACCAAAACTATTGCTAGGATAATATCTACTGCTACTTGAAATGAATACTCATCAGAGACGTCACCAGAAAAATGTGGAATTTAATTAGTTACTTCCAATCATATGAAATATGATAGGAATATAATAATCAATTTGCAAACTAGATTTTATGTTTGTAGTCAGTAACACTAGCCTCTCTCGCGACTGAGGTGTTCCATTTTACTTTAGACTTGGCAATGAAAAAAAGAAATTCTCACTTCCAGGAAAATGAATTAATGGTTTTACTCCTTATCTCCAAACTAGCTCAGTGTTTAAAGAGTGATGCTCTTATTTCCAAGTTGCCCGTGGTTAAAATAATTTGGAGTCAGTTTAACTTGATAAAAAATAATTTCGTCTCTACTTCTTAATAAAAAATAGTTCTCACACTTAGCTGAATATAATTTTAAAAACGAAGAATTCTCGAATTGTCGGAAGTCGCACACNCCTGGCGATCTCTTCGGCATTCTCATCTACCTGGATGTGGCAGGACCTCTCATCACGGGCTTCCTTATTCAGGCTGTCGGACCTGTAGTGACATAACAGTCCCAGCACATATTAGCACACGCGCTAGTTCGAACTATGTACCCTGGAAAATATCCACGGGAGGCGACCGAAACAGGCACAATTCTTTCTTAAACTTGCCTCGCGTCTTCTTCTCCTTCGATACGGCCTGTGTTCAGGTTCGAACTCGGGTCCTTGTAATATTATCTAATTAAAAACCCTGCGTGCCAAACCCACGCGGGCTAGTGTCCTGCCTTCGATCACAAATATGGCTAAAAATTCGTTTCAAAAAAGGTAATTAAATAACGCCGTCTACAACTGGCCAATCACGAGAGAGCTAAAAGCAGAATTACTCAACATGTCACTTAGTTACCATGGCAACGGATCAATAACTGCTCATATACTAGGGCCTTGTAAACACATTACAAAAATAACATACTGGAAAGGCATATAAATGTGTTTACGATAAAATATAAAATAAAAATTTTAAATTAGCATTGACATTACATACCAATTAACATAACTATTGTGCCTATGAAAAATAATATCTGGGAAAATCATATTATAACTTGAAAATGCCTAAATAAGTAAATAATTAAAATATGCATATGGCCCAATTTTACAGCATTGTATATTTTTTGCAACAGAAGTAAAATAAAACATTATAAACATTAAAAATAGATATATATATATATATACACATTTAATTTTAATACTGAACATCAAAGTTCCGTTACATTCAAAATAATTATTCATATTGAATATGTATTTGAATGCAGATAGTAGTCGTAAGTTTATAAGGTGAAATGGAGTAAAAATATAAAAATGCCAACACTTTGAAGATTTTAATATTCACTACAAATTCACTCNATTTCTGTTTTATATTTCTGTTAATATGAAAGTATGATATTTTTTGGTTTAATTGAATATAAGGGTGTTAGCAATGCTTAGTTATAAAGAGTTTTAATTCAAAATATTATTAAAATGAGTGCACACAAATTCTGTGCGTTGTCCCGTTGTTGTGACTTACTAGACTTAGCTAAGCTTTACTTGCATGAGGCGGGGGAATAGCCGGGACGCAGAATTCTAACAGGGCTTCAGGAAAGTTCGAGGTAACTATGGATAGGCTATACCTCCCACGCAGGGAGAACAGTTTGGGGAGGAGGTAGCTGTGTGCTCGCAGGAATGGACTTGCAAAGGGGAGCGGAGGGGGGGGGTTGAGAGACGGGGCATCAACAAAGGGCGTTCCTAATTACTGCGGAAGCGACGCATTAACCCTTTAGGGTTCGCGTAGCACCACCCCGCAGCATCTCCCCTCGCCAACCAACCAACACCCAACCCCTGTACAATTTTAATAAAAACCCTCCCCCTCGGAGCAGGAGACGTCCTTTGCTTGCCGTCACGGAAGATCGAGGGGTCCGTCGTGTTGGGAGACGACTCTCCAGGCACACGACAGTTTGTCGACAAACACGCGCGAGGCAAGATAACCGGCAAACATGGGCTCACTGCCGGTGCGGTTCACGGGCACACGACATGCACAAACGTCGTTTCCACACACGAGAACGCTACTTCGCGGTTACTTGCAACTTTTCTGAAGCCCTGCCTAAGCTCTACTTCCGGGATATCCCTCCGCCTAATGCAAACAAAGCTTGACCAAGTATAGAAAATTTCACCCGAGAGACAGCACACCGCATTCGTGCGCACTCGTTATAATAACATTCCGCATGAGAACTATTTCTTACTAGGCATTGCCATCACAGCTATTTTCTCTCTGTGTTTACTCGTATTAGTTATAAATTATATATATTAATTAACAGACAAAATATATGTAAAAGTTCAGTTTAATCAAAAATAAGGAACTTTTATGTTAACAGTGGTTTTAAAAAAACGCTTGTGATACTTGGTACATTTAGGAAACAAATAAGTCAAACATGGGGTGATTTTTCAAAGGTTTGATTCAAAGAGTGCGAAGAAACCACGAATAAACTATAATAATAATAAGCATCAGGCCTGGGTTCGTAAGACATGATGATCCGTAGAGTTCTCTTTAAACATGATTTCTGAGGCGTCAATCTTATGTTACCGTGATTCGAGTCCCTTTCATAACACAACTTAAAAATTTGAAAGGCAATTTCCAAACCCACTGCAATGAGCATTTAGCGTTGTTCAGTTTTTCTGATTGTAGCTGTGCAACGCAAAAACCCCGCACATTACATGAATATTAATTTGGTAAACACCATCTTTATTCTCTTGTATAATTATTTTCCTCTCGCTTCGCATCGGGCTGGCAGTATTCATCACGAATAATCACTGAAAACGTATAGAATGAGGAAATATACACACAGATCAAACCATGCAGGTGACCCCATGGGTTTTACATCACACAGCAGAATTTTAAATTGACTTTTATCAACTGGCCTGTTTCATCACGGTCCGCTAAAATAAGATAGATAGTATAAACGTAGCACATTTTACGTAGCATGAAAATAACTTCATAAAAAGGAACACATTGCCTTGATTTATTTGGGATTCTTAACCAGGATATTGAGGTCAGAATGACACAAGATGTCCAGATCAGACGTTAAACGCGACATATAACAATGTCTCCTGACCAGAGATTAAGCAGACCTCGTAGTTTCGGTTTTATTTTGTTAATTGCAAGTGCACGAATTTAATTTACTTTTTTAATTTCTTCGTTTTAACCTTTTGACTTCCGAAAAATATTGCTCTGGAAACTATTATTTCTAGTTATCGGCAGAATATTTTAAGAACATATTTTAGAAATTATACCAAATTTTGGCTCTGGATCGGACACTTAACTGGTTTCCATAACGTTGGTGGACATAAATGTGTTTTACTTAGCCTCAGTATTTCAGCGGTCATTTTTGTCTGAGCCGAAGGCAGGCAAGTACGGCTGCAGTCATGTCCATAGAGACATATGTACTGTAAGTGGAAAATGTACGGACTGAGACCACCATTCACAGCCCGAGTTGGTAGTAAGATTTGTGTGGGTCGAAATAGCGACCTTCTCATACTATAAAGCGTTTCCAACGGCGCACAAGCTTCTCAAACACGTGTTGCAGACCATTTTCTGAGAGTCAGTATTAAATGGTGGCTGTGGCAGCTTTCGCTTTCTGATCCGCGCTGAACTTCCTTCATCTTGAATCTTTCTGAAGTGTTGAGGAAGCCCAGAAATTGCAGGATACGGGGTCTGGGATGTACGGAAGGTCTACTTTAAAGACTTGAGGACCTCCCGTGAATTTTCTCCAAAGCTTCATAGCTTATCGAGACATATGTAACCAAACGTTATCCTGAAAAGAGGGGGGGAGGGGAAACACTTTTCATAAAGCAGTTCAGGTATTCAGATGATTTTGTAAAACATGAGCATAATGAGGTCTAGTTATTAACGGTATATACTTCTCATCCACCATTATATTTCATACTGCAGTTCGACTTTTATGTCGAGCAAATACAAATTACATTTACACATTAGCTTTATAATCTGTTCGCGGTGGTGGCAGAGAGTGGGCCNTGTTTTCAAACATTTTCGCCTATGGAAGCCGCCGTTTTCGATTAATTTCGTCAGGATTTGAGGGAGGACTCTCTTTTTGGACACTCCCTCGGTTCACAGTTAGTTAGACCCTTTTGCTTGCTGTGTGTTATAATACCCACGGGTCTCCTGCAGGGGGGAAGGGTTGGAGCAGGAACAACCCCGGCGACGTGATGCCAACACTTAACACAAATATAAAATAATAATTAACACCACTTTTTAATGGCTCCCTTGCGTCATTACAATTATACTGACGCCTGTCTCTACATCGCGCGTCATGGGGCATGTTTGGGCTCAAGTTGTGGAGGGAGGGGAGATATGACGACAAGTGCCGCACGAATAAATACAATTTTTTTTGTTATGTATCGGGAAATAATTGACCTATTCATACAAAATATGGCAAACAAGTAGTACTGCGGTAGGTAACGTTAACTGACATGTTTTATGTATGTCAGGCACTTATTTTAAAATGATAGCCATACAGCTAATTTAGTATTGTAAGTTAAATCGTCGAAACCATGTATTTAATTCCAATGAAACTTTCTATGCTGACTGTATGTATCACAGCCATCAAATGTATACACACAAAATATCTTGTCCGCCATTCTGTAAAATAGTATCACATGGAAAATTTAAATGATGTGATATCTCCGAAAAAAACAACCTATTTATACTAAATTTGGCAAACTGGTAGCACTATGGCAGGCCATGTAAACTGATAAACTTATATAGGGTCAGACACACATATTTTTAATGGTGACCATATAAACATTTTAGCTCAAATTGTTTTATCTACGAACCTGCAAAAAGAATTTAAACTTAAATTTGTATGCTGACAGTATCAGTCATATCCATCAAAATTTTCTAAGCAAAGACTCATTTCTCCGCCATTTTGTAAGATAGCCCTACATGAAATAATACAGTTTTTATGCCGCATCTTGGGAAACAATCTGCCGATTTCTCTCAAATTTGGCGATGAAGTTTTTCTGCAGTAGGCCTTATTAATTTATAGGTTTTTAATGTATAAGTCTCTTATTTTCTGAATGGTGCCTATACAAACATTTCAGCTTAGTGTGCTATATCTACGAAACTACGTAACATAATTTAATGTAACTTTGTATATTGTATATATGGCAATCATAGAACGTGCTTATACATACAATTTTGGTACTCCGTTTATGAAGATCGTCACATGAACAATGGAGGTTTTATGCCATATCTCGAAGATTAATCAACCGATTCATGCCAAAATGTCGTGCAAGTATTGGTACAGCAGAGCATGTCAATTAACATGTGTTATCTGCAGCAGGCATGTTTAAATGGGGTTTATATAAATAATTTAGATTAATTAGTTATATCTATAAAATGTTTGAACAAAATTCAACTAAATTGTGTAAGCAAACAGTATTAATTAGAAGCATCATTTATGCATACAGAGATACTCTTTTGCAGGATTTTTTGCGAAGTAGTGTCAGGTGAGTAAAAAGATTATTTTTCCCCATTCGCGGAATAATTCAACTAATTTCCACAAAATGTTGCACACCTACAGAAGGCCATGTACAGTTATGGGGTCAGACACTGTTTTTTTCCAAATTGTGACCATGCAAATATTTTTATATGTTTGGCATATGTTTTTAACATTTTAACCAAATCCAACCAAACTTTTTATGCCTACAGTATCTATTAGACGCATAGTATAAAGGACATTTTTAGGCAATTTTTTAAGAAAGCACCTATTAAGAAAATACTGTTTTTATGCCTTATCTCAGGTACCAATCAACCGATTACCACCTAATTATTTACAAAAGAATCGTTATGATAGGAGATCTAAACTTATATGGTTGTAGTGGCTCAGACACTTATTTTGAAAATTATGGCCGAGTAAATATTTCAGGTGAGTGAAACCTATCATTCAAAACGATTAGACTGATTATATCCGAAATCGATGCTCCGGATCCTACCTCCGTGATGCAGTTGATTGCAAGCTAGCTTAATTTTACGAGTTTTTCTGAGTTCGAATCCTGGGTACGTCACTCGTGTATTTTATTTTAATTGTCTTGATACTGTTTCACATGTTTCTGGTTTCATCTCTAATGACATTGCGGTCAATGAGACGTCAACGCCTACCTACCATCTAAGCTTTTATGAACTTCACTAAAATTTGTTTGCACCCATATAAAGGAAAGTAAGCCCATTAGTCATCAGTAACTTCATGTTTTTTTTTTCGAATGACATAAAAACCTTACAAAATAAATAATGTTATGAGGTTTTCTCGTGAGAGTAACGGAATGCAAGCTGGTAACGTTGTCACTTGTCCAAGCAAGTTCGATCCCACAAGGATAACGTCTTGTGTGTATGAGAGAATGAGGTAGAGAGAGACAATGAATATAGCTGTTGGCAGGCAGAAGGCCGGCGGAGACAGTGACGGATAATCCCACGGCCAACAGAGAGTGGGCAAACCCTGCGAGGAGGAGCAGAAGAACCAGTTCCAACACGGGCAGGGAGTCTGCGAGGATTGGCTGGACGACACAGAACAAACAGTGGGATATACGAGCTCTTTCTGCGTTTCTGAGGAGGTCCGCGGTCTTTGCACAGCAGCTCGGCGTAGGCCATCTCTTCTCTGCCGCCAGTCTGCGAGCAGATAATGTAAAACGTTAGCACTCAGTGGGTAACCTGACCGATAGAGGGAACATTTATTTTCATTTAATAAAGACACTGTTTTCGGCCCTTTCTTTTTTCACGAGCCCACTGTTACTGAAATCCCTAATTGGGCATGCTTACAGAGTGGTTTTTTTCCCTCAGTTAGAAGAAGCGGCGGGGAAATTCCGCCTCAGTGCGTTAATGAAAAAAAAAAAGGCGATTCAAACAATGATATTCTTCACAAAATTTTTAGGAGGCATTCCCTACAGCAGAGATGTTCACATAACATGTATAGCCTGTTTTCAAGGAATTTTTAATATTGGTTTTGCAAGTACATACTGCCAGTCTATATTGAAAATATGCGCTCTTAGGTATCGTCTCCTAAATTGATTTTGAAAAAAACATTTTTTTTGAAACGTATATATTAAAAATTACGCACTGAGACGAAATTCCCCCAACATGGGATTTCATATTTGAATTTCGCTTATGCCAGCTGGTAGGGAGTGTCCTTAAAAGCGACATCTTCGTAACAGCAGCGCACCTTGTGGCGGGAATGTGTCCCTGTACCAAACTCTTCCTCGATAAGTCTCGTTTCGTTCCTAACCTGAGTACAACTAACCTTACTAAGGCGCTGGTGCTTGTTGTTGCTACAGGGAGAAGAGGTGGACGCGCACGTGTTGCTGGAGGACAACGACACGGTGCGAGTGAACCACTTCCAGGCACGGCTGGAAGGCGACACCGCGGGCTGGCTGGAGGTGCTGCCGCCGATACTGCTAGAGGACGACACCCGAGAAGTGCCACGCACCGCCCTGCACCTCAGTGAGTACTCCGTCCTGCTTCTGCCGCAACACTATTGCAAATCACACACTCTCCTATCTACAGGATGTATCGTTACAGCGGTTACAAACTTTCAGGAGAGATGGAGTACACCTAGACGATCGGAAATCACATAGCAATGCATGGTCGGAAACGCTTTCCTAGCGCGGTAGTGACGACACAAAACACAAGAAAGGAAGGACACGAACAGGGTGAGAAAACATGTTTATTTCCTTAGTACAGCAGAAATTCTGGGACGTCTTTGGCTGGTGTACGCGTACTAAGAAAATAAACATGTTTTCTCACCCTGTTCGTGTCCTTCCTTTCTTGTGTTTTGTGTCGTCACTACCGCGCTAGGAAAGCGTTTCCGACCATGCATTGCTATGTGATTTCCGATCGTCTAGGTGTACTCTATCTCTCCTGAAAGTTTGTAACTGCTGTACTGATACATCCTGTATAGTCTGTTCGCGGTATCTTCACGCTTATTGAATCAAACCTTTAAAAATGCACCCTGTGTAAAGCTGGGCTTACAACCATCCGTCCGTCGCCCGTCCATCAGTCAGTCATCCATTTGTTTTTTCGTCCGTCATTTGAAAGCGATTCACAACAATCCGTCGTCCGTCAATCCTTCTGTAGGGCAAAATTTCAGTGTAACAACTTAACATCGTGATCTTTCTTTAGTTGAAGGTATACTTTGGTTGGAAATACATTTTCAAGAGAAAAACATTTTGGAGAAATAATTTTTTAAGTGATAATCATTTTTACTAAATAATCGTTTACATTTTAAATTCCTCAATTTACCAGCATAGGGAATACATACAGATCCCCCGCCTTGCATTTTATTTCAAAGTGCGTATTCGCGTCTACGGAATGTCGTCAGTAGGCGGTGGCCCATTCGTCGGTCTGTCGAAAGTTCAAGTTTGAGAAATATTTGACTTATTAAAGGGTAGAAAATAAAGGTTGCCCTGCGATTAGTTGAAGATCACGTGACCGCCGGACGGATGCGACGGATGGTTGTGAGTTCTCCTTAAGTTGTGTGGTTCTTTCCTATATATGACGTCTATCACTCCTGCTAACATGGAAGGATCTCATGTTTTGTTTAATTTAACTTTTACATATTATTCTTATCAACAAATTAAATTAATCCATTGACAATGAATATGAATAAAAACAGAGTGAGAATACGCGTGTTCGTAATATCTAGTATAGTTCTCATGCAAAACATGATTAAACTGAGTGTGCACAAATGCGGTGCGTTGTTCCTTTGGTGTCATTTCCTAGACTTGGCTGAGCGTTGTTTGCACTAGTAGAAGGAAGAGCCTGGAAGTATAACTTTAGCAGGGTTTCACTATAGTTGGAAGTATCCGTGAATGGACTATACCTTGCGTAGCCTACACGCGAGAATTCTACCGTGCAGAGGATGCCACGGTGGTGTACAGGTTAGACTACTCGCTTCTCACCTAGGCGAACCGGGTTCGTTTTTCGACGGGCTTTCGCAAGTGGGGATCGTGCCGGACGGTGCTGTTNATTAACGAAGTTTTATTCGAGAGAAAAAGAAACACATATTTACCAGCAATTTATATTCTGCGGGTTTTTTTCTGCGAAATGGTGGGATTTATTTCTAACTTTGCCAAAGAAACAGCTATCTTGCAGCAGCACGCAGCTTCTAATAGTTGGATGTCGTGTAGCTGCCCGAGTAGACCGGAAGTCACGCAGCACTGGGCCGCAAGGTACCGTGAAACCACAGCCACAGAAAAATAAGAACAACACGAACAATCGCCAGGCGCACTGCCTCTTAAGTTTCCTAAACAAATGACGTGCAGCCGAGGTGGCACGTGATGGTGCGTTGTGAACGGAAAAAAATTTTATAACGACGTGTAAAAATCCACATTTTGCTTTTAAAAATCGCTAGAAGTTTCACGCGTCTCTATTATTAAAACTAAAGACTCACTTATATATATATATAAGTATATATATATAAAGACACACACACATACACAGAGTCGAATCACATTATCGTGATCACCTGCNTATATATATATAAGTATATATATATAAAGACACACACACATACACAGAGTCGAATCACATTATCGTGATCACCTGCTAGTATCCAGAGTAACCGCCCTTCGCAGCACGGACAGCAGCTAGACGAGCTGGCAGTGACTCAGTCAGGTGCTGATAGGTCTCCACGGGTATATGGAGTCGTGCTGTCCGCAGTGCATCCCACAATTGTTGAAGGGTGTGTGTCGGAGGAGACAGATGGCGAACACGACGATCGAGGTGGTCCCACAGATGTACATTTGGAGTGGCATCGGGGCTGTTTGGGAGCCAGGGACGAACTTCAAAGTCTTGATCGTGTTCTTCCAGCCACGTGGGACACTTCTAGCCGAATGGCAAGGCGTATTATCTAGCTGGAAGATCCCATCCTCCCGAGGAAAGACAATTTTCATGTACGGGTGGACGCGATCGCCGAAGATTGATTCATAACCAAATCGATTAAGAGTGCCTTCCACACGGATGATGGGAACTAGAGAATAGCACAAGAACATTCCCCAGACCATAACACTGACCCCACCGCCTTGTGTTCGTCCAGCAATGGATGCAGGGTATCGGTTCTCCAAATTTTCTCGCCGAACACGCTGACGTCCATCCGTTCTATGCAGCTGAAACCGTTACTTGTTGGAGAAGGCTACCCATCACCAATCAGCAGCGATCAAGTCGCCATACTGTCGAGAATGTCCCAGTCGTTTTCATCGTTGCACCTGTGTTAGCATGGCTGCAGTCACACTCCGTCTACTCCAGAGTCCCATTCGCAGAAGGGTTCGCTGAACTGTTGTGGTAGACACGTGTCTGGATGCCCCCTGCTTCATTTGAACGACGAACTGTTTTACTGTAGCCTATTGGTTGGCATCCACGCGCCGTCGTAGTCGACGTTCACCTTGAACATCAATGTNACGAACTGTTTTACTGTAGCCTATTGGTTGGCATCCACGCGCCGTCGTAGTCGACGTTCACCTTGAACATCAATGGCGCGTGGAGCTCCGTAGTTTCCACGATGGCTATTCCCAATAGTGCCATTCGTCCACTTATGATAAACATTTACCACAGACGCACGTGAACTGTCACAAACGTCGCTGTTTACAAAATGTTGCCCTCCTTGGCCTGAAAGCAGATGATCATCCCTTTTCGCAACTCGGTTAAATCGCTTCCCTTACCCATGACATGTTCTGTACAGGCATCTATGTACAGCATGTGGGCAGTCAGAATCTCATGTGCCTGTGACCTATAAGGTTAAACAGGAGTAAACATTCAGTGCGCACAGCGTCCAGCACTTGTTATTTACATCCACAAAGTCACATCACGCAATTAAGTCACTTCAGTCAATAAAGTAAGTCAATGCTGTGCACACCAGCCAGATCCCACTGAGTCTGTCACCAGNGCAATTAAGTCACTTCAGTCAATAAAGTAAGTCAATGCTGTGCACACCAGCCAGATCCCACTGAGTCTGTCACCAGACTAAAAGTATGGCACTACCATGCCTTAATTGGCTGCAGTTGAATGCAGTCCAATAGAAGGAGATTACATTCCTTCCAATCGCGGTGGGTGGACGTGGATACCACATTACCTATCAACAGCATCGTGTAGAGTTGAATCTGCACGCGCCACCTTGATGGGGCCGAGGCCTATCCAACCTCTACGATCGCGCTTTGTAAACGAGTGTCCTGTTACTAGGCGGACCAGTCCGTCGTCCCTTTATTAGCGAGCATCAAATCTTCGAAGCTACCATCTGGGGCCGGCGACACGCCGCTTTGTTTCCCCAAGAGTTACTCGAGCGACAAGAGCAGACCACCATACCTATCACTGTGTATCGTGGAGGTACGGTGTGAGAGAATACCCTCTTTCTCCCCAAGTACTGAGGCCGCACGCGCCGCCGTTGCAGCTCCCCAACTTCTACCACCAGGAGGCAGCCCTCCAGGCAAATACCAGCCTCCATGCCTCATCCAAGCGGGGGTTCAACCAATGCCACCCAGAGTCTGACCCGAGATCGGCTCGACCACACCGAACCCCTGGGTTCCCACGACACACCGGGTTTTCGCCCAAAGCAGCCTAACTCCTCCAGGACGCAAGACAGTCCCTTCTGCGGAGTTCCGCCATCCCGAGATCTACCCAAGGGCCTCTGTTGGAGTTGTGCACTCGACTCGCGGTTCATCACCGCAGGCGTAGAACACATGCAGCCTCTCGACAGCCACACATTACCTCTCTGTTGTTGATCGCCAGTGCACTGGCGGGGCCGCCACTAGCCCGTTATTGTCCTCATTCCGTCAGCCACGGTGTTTCCACCGTGTTTCCAGCCCTGGCCTTTCGAAGAGGAGGAGATGGACTTGAGCAGCGCTAGGCTATATGTTCGCATCGTTGCCCCATTTTAGGGACCGTGTCTTGGCCAATGCAGCAGCACAGGGGCAAACTCTTCCCTAAGGTCGAGAGGGTCCCACCGGAGCTTGTCAGCCGGGGCAAAGAGCACTCCACCAGACCTAGCAGGGTGGCATTGGAGGTCCAGTAAGAGGGTTACGCCACTTCACGCCGATCTGCCCTTACACCCAATTAAAGGCCGGTGACCATGTAGGCCTTCACCAGGATGGCCGAACTAGGATAGTTATTCCCGTAGTCACAACTACCCAACCAAGCACTCTGGGGTGGTGTACTCTGTACACTCCCTACTCACCGGTATCAATTACCGGCTTTCACCNACTACCCAACCAAGCACTCTGGGGTGGTGTACTCTGTACACTCCCTACTCACCGGTATCAATTACCGGCTTTCACCAAGTGCATTTTCAGCCCTCCGCGTCGCCTTACACCCATTACAGGTTGGTTGCCCGACCATCAGCCCAGCTCCAACCCGGCCCCCCAGGGCCCCTTACCCATGACGGCAGGNGGTTGCCCGACCATCAGCCCAGCTCCAACCCGGCCCCCCAGGGCCCCTTACCCATGACGGCAGGAAGCGCAATGTGTACAGCCAGCCTGATGGTCGCATTATATACCCGCTTCACCAGCCCATGTCATGGGTCATACGTCATACGCCAAAAAAATACCAAGTGTAAATAGCATGAATTGAATTTGGATCCATCGTGTGAGAGTCAACAATACTGCCCACTTTTATTTAATGAGTTATTTATTGATAAGATGTCTCAATTCGGTTGCAAGTGATAATTTATTAAACATGGCGAAGCATGCAGGACTCATCGAGACGAACACAAAATCAGGCCCAGTACCTCATCATGACTCGAACCCAGATCCCCTCGCTACGTTAACTGCCATGTAGCCAACTACTATGTGGAGGTCAACGTATAACAACTGGGTTTGGAACTTGTAATGTTTATTCTCACTAATAATGTAATGTGTGCAGTATTACCCTACTGCGCTAAACAACAGCCTCTCACTACACAGCAGAAATGGTCTGTAGCCTACTAGCAGTAAATTCACACATTTTTAATCACGTCTTTGAAAATTGACCCCATGTGTAATTTTTTTTTTAGTTTTCTAAATATGTTAAGTATTACAAACGTTTCATACTTCTGTTAAAATGAAAGTATTTTTTTTTTCTTTGGCAAATAGAGTTTTACTTTTTTTTAATCTATAAATTACAATATTTCATTTTAAATTAACTTCGCTTACCTCCAATCGCCGCTCGGAGACGCCGTTCAGGGAGGACCGACGCCGACTGACACCNATTTTAAATTAACTTCGCTTACCTCCAATCGCCGCTCGGAGACGCCGTTCAGGGAGGACCGACGCCGACTGACACCCCGCCCCTTAGTCGCCGTGTCCACCACACTTATCGTTCACGCCCACCTTCTCCGATATCCTTGATTCGTATTGGCTCTCCCTTGTAGCCTGGGCAGGGTTACTGCCATTAGATGAAATTGCCGCGACCCCACTGTGTCAGCCCGACCCAGATATTCTACGTACTTCTGCAGATTCCTGCCTTTTCAGTCCTTGCGTTACAGTCCCGGTTGTTTGTGAACAATGTTTTAATAACAGTCGTTGGCCGCATTCCTGCCTTACCCGGCCTCGCTTCTTGTGTTGTAATCTTAACAGCATGCAATGCGTTGTCCCTTTGGTGTAAATTGTCTTGACTTGGTTAAGCTTTGATTGTGTGAGGCAGGGGAATAGTCTGAAAATATACCTTTATTATAGCCTCAGAAAAATTGGAAGTAACAACGAATGGACTATAAGTAAAGCAAACACAGATTAAAAAGTAAGCCAAGTAACTACATGCCTCTCGTTTTCAAGTTGTGTTTATCTCGTCTAACTAATTCGATCATTTCTTTCGCATTTGNCCAAGTAACTACATGCCTCTCGTTTTCAAGTTGTGTTTATCTCGTCTAACTAATTCGATCATTTCTTTCGCATTTGTTTCGCATAAAAACCCAACAACGAAGCTCAGGAAGAATCGCGGGGTCACGTTGATGTTCCAACATGGCCGAACTGAGTGTTATTCGCNCTTTCGCATGAAACCCAACAACGAAGCTCAGGAAGAATCGCGGGGTCACGTTGATGTTCCAACATGGCCGAACTGAGTGTTATTCGCGGCGAAGCCACGCCCGAATTATTTTCACATTTGAGAAACGTGACGGACGTTGCCATTGTCCCCACCATTGTATTCTGACGTACTAAATACCTGAGATCTTAACGGCCCTGTCTATCACGCCGGAAACCGCGAACTTTAAATGGGGAATCAATGTTAGACGAAATTCCTTCTCATTGCGTCAATTTTAAAGATAACTATTTCAAACAAAAAATATTATACGTGAAATTTCTTCAGGAATGTTGCTATGTTAAGATATATTGTTAATTGTTTTGTTTAATATATTTGTTTTTTGAAAATGCATTATTGAAATTTACATTTATAAGAAGATGAATAAATTGTATATATATAATTTTATATAGCAATATTAGCTGAGAACGTCGCGTCTAAATGAGTTCTGTTTGGAACAATTATCTTTAAAATTGACGCAATGAGAAGAAATTTTGTTTAACATTGATTTCCCATTTGAAGTTCGCTGCCTGCGTAAATTGATTCGCTGGGTACTATCTCCTACTTTCCAGCAGAGAAAATGGCAGTCGAATGTTACTAGTTTAACAATATCCTCAGCGCTGCATTGCAATTTAATGTGATAATTAGCCAAGTTACAAAAAGGTTTAATTAATTTAAAACAGCATCCCATGTGACTAATAAAAATAAACGCAAGCATATCATACAAATCTCGCTTTGAGATGTCGAAGAAAACTGCTAATAAATATTTTATGCAACCAATTATTTTGTTTTTAATTTTAACTTTCTAACAATGGTTGTAAAATCTTACACCAGATTTTCGAAGGAATTTATTTTATAGACTTGCCATATAGTGTAGTACAAAGGCACAAAATTCAATGTGTTATTACTAGAACAAAAAAAGACGGGAATTTATTGTGATTCGTGGATAGGACATGAAGGAAAAGGTGTCATATACAAGAGCTCACTTGTGAACTGAATCACCCCGGGCTTACAAGGGGAATGTATTCCATTGTTTTCCATATAGCGTATTTGATCGTAGACATTACTCTTCTTCCCTGTTCTCTTTTCTCCTTTATTTTTCATGTCGAACTGAGTTATTTCCCCGACATCATGCATTATTTTTTAATGCATATTTAAGCTCCTGTCTTCTTTCCGTGTTTCTACCTTCCACATTGACTTCTGAAAATTCGTGGAAAGTGTAGGGAGAGTTGTTATATCGGTCCTTCGTCCTCCGCAACTAACGGTCTCTTTCTTTCTCTACGACTGTTACACTCCACGTTTTTAAGCCTCACAGACGTACTACTGCAAAACTACCAAACACATTACTTATGTTAACTGTCAGTGCTGACGAAGAAGGTATGAGACAGCCATGAACTGTTTCTTTAATGATGGCCTTGTCACCCCTGCCTCATGCCAATATTTTACTCCTGGTTGTCACCAAAAAGCATTAATTTACGGGCTGTCTCATTTCTTCCTTTCAGCGCTGTCGTTAATAAACTGACCTTTGTAATGATTTCGCAATACGTTTGCGTTCGTTTTTCACGCAATGCTAAACATTTCACCACTTCGTATAAATACTAATATATCTGCGTGAACGTAACGCCCAGTAACAACGCAGGTTCAAACAAAACTGCAGAAAATTTCTGATTCATCAATATTGCGTAATATGTGATTCGTACACCTCCCTTTCCCCTTTTTCTACTCCTTAATTTGTTCTCGCTTTTATAATTCCACATCGCTCTAGCTACTAAGGTTTATTAGACTTACTACAGTTTTCAAAGCGTGGTTTCAACGTGAATGTCACTTGTGAATGGCCAAAAGACTCTAACTAGTAAAACAAGGCTGGGAATAGGGAGGTTTTTTTCACAGCACGTTCGACAACATTGTCCAAGATCCGTATTTAAGCGACAGACAAAACTAACTGAATGACACCAAACCAATATTAATGTATAA
The DNA here is from genome assembly GCA_002778355.1 of Clitarchus hookeri. Classification (NCBI taxonomy): domain Eukaryota; kingdom Metazoa; phylum Arthropoda; class Insecta; order Phasmatodea; family Phasmatidae; genus Clitarchus; species Clitarchus hookeri. The sequence continues at coordinate 28,969 of NQII01002312.1, forward strand.
TTTTGAGCGAACCGCAATTTTCCAGGGTGAATTTTAAGATTTTCTGGGTGAATCACATGAAGTGCTTATAAAATGTAGAACGCTAGTCTGGCTTCACCGAACACGCTGCCGTGAATTTTCCGATCACATCAATCACATTCACAAGTTAACAGCAAACTGAAATCTTGCCATCCGATGCACGCCAACATATCACTTTATGTGCGTTAGTGTAATGAGGGGAAATTTTGTCTTCTTCAATGCCCTTAAGTGCAATCGAGTAAGGTGTATTCTACTCAGGTTGGGAAACTCAATGCTTTTAGTTGGCCAACTAAATTTTTTCGCCAATATGTAAGCGCTAGTGTCGTGCGTACAATGGGTTTTCTATATTTCCTATGTTAAAAAACGAAATAATTTCAATAATCATAAATACAAAATAACAACGTAACTAAGTAAAATATTTTTATTTTATTATTCACGTAGATTAAAATTTTTAATTAAAAGTGACGTCTTCGGAACACTGCACACCTAGCGGCGCTAACGCCTATGTAAAACTCGCCCATAAGAGAACTCGCTTTCTTCCCGTGAGTAGAAGTAACCTTAAACCGAGCGAGGTAGCACAGTTGTAAACAACTGGACTCGGATTCGGGAGGACCCAGGTACAGTCCCCGATCCGACCACCCTGGTATCGTTTTCCCATTGTTTTCCCGAAATCTCTCCAGGAGAATGCTGGTATGGTGCCTCACTATAGTCCATGGCTAAGGTTAATTCTACTCAGGTTGGGAACAAAATGAGTTTTCTTGTGGGAGAGTTTGGCATAAGGAAAATTTCCGCCGCTAGGTGCGCAATGTTCCAAAGAGGGCAGTTTTAAATAAAATTTTAATCTACGTGAATAATTAAAGATAAAGATTTTACTTAGTTACGAAGTTATTTTATATGTAATGTATGTTTTTTTTTTAATTATCCTGTTTTATAACGTAGGAAATAGAGAAAAAATCTGGTACACATGCGACACTAGCACTCACCTAGTGGCAAAAATTGTTTTTGTTGCCAACCTTTGAACATTGACCTTCCCAACCTGAATAGAAGTAACCTTACCCATGACCGATTCCTTCCCCGTTCCTGCTTCTCTCAACGACTTGCTCCGTCTTTAATGACCTCGCTGTTGACGAGACGTTAAGCGCTACCTACCCGTCCGCAAGGTGTGTTCATTACTTCCTACTAACTGTATTCCCGTAATTAGCATATTACTGTGCCAAAAGCGACATAGCATCTCACGTATTGAGAGCAAGGTCAGCGGGTGGACACTCTAAGTAGCCCAGTCAAATAGGGATTCGACCTCGGAATGAAAGTTAGAAAGCTGAAAATTTGCATATATTTTTTTTTTGACATTCTTAAGGTTAGCTCAAAAGTCTCATAGAATCTCGTGCCCGCGTGTCAAGATATTCAAGGTCAAAGTTCGTGAAAATCGGTTTTTGGTAAATATCTTGTTTTCTATGCTTCAAATTATGTTTAAAGTTATTACAAAACTTTCAGAGTATAAAATTCTCTACAAATATGGTCTTAAGAGATATGTTATATAATTTACCGTTCTCGATATAGAGCGCAAAAAGTGGGAAGCGCCTATTCGTATATAGGATAACGTTACGCCAAATTAACTAAATATTATTAAACGAATGTATTATTTATGAATAGCATTTATAAACATTATTTATAACTAAGTAAATAATGTAAGTCCCTCAATAATTGTAATATTTTTAGTAAATAATTCATTTTATAAACTGTACTATGCATTGGATTCCACAGTTTACAAAAATGTATCATTATTACATTTATAATCATTATAAAACAACGCAAAATTAATAATGTCAGTTATTACATATGTTTTCTTAACACTTCTAATTCAACGTTAATACATCGAACTACATTCTCCCCGTAGTTTCCGAATTTTATTGTGCACTCGCCAGTCGTTGTGGCTGTTGAGATCATGCAAATAGGGGAACTGACATTTGCAAATGTTAATTTAGAAAGTTCTCAATTAATCGTGAACAGCCTTCTTCGATAAATATAAGTAAACGCAAACTGGCAAGGATAAAACCACCTTAAAACAACTGGTACTGTTACGGATATTTTTTTCCATGTGAACGCCTTGCAGTGGGTGCTGCGTGTGAGTTTACGATGCGTGGTTGACTGTTGCAGAGCTGCGGGCTGTGGTGAACGCCAACCTGACCTCTCCTTACACCGTGAAGGTCAAGGTCATCGACACCTCCTTGCTGCCTCACTTCAGCGCCGCCAACTACGTGAGTCTGCCCGCTACTAGCTAGCCTTACCAAAAATAAGAAGAAAACCCTCTTTATGTGTTGTTCGCGGTTAACTGTGGGAGCCTTGCTTAAGAACTACTTTTATCCGATCGTTGTATCCTTCCGAAATGTGTACATTTTACATTAACATGAGCTTTATTTATGCGCCAGCCAAGGGAAAACGAGAGATATTTTGGGAACTATGTATGTTAGTATATTAGTAATATCCCATTTCGTACTTTAAAGTTCCTCAAAATGTTTAAGACCACAAGACATTTTCACACAATGTGTCATTGGCCATCAAAGTTTGAGGTAATTAGTTTGGACCATTTTTTGTTACTATTGTGTTTGAGAAGTAAAACATTTTCATAAAAATAACTTTAAATTATTTCCGTTCTTCTTTAACTTATGATCTCATTTTTAAAAAGTGGTAAATAAAAGCATATTTTTTCCACTATGAAAAACTCTACAACAAATGCTACTTGCTGTACGCGCTAAGGCACGTTCTACAGTGAACGTGCACTGAACTGGTGGACGAATTGGGATGAATGTCACCTTTCCTACAATACACATAAACGTGACGATCTGCAACCGCAGTTCGCCTACAAGAACAACGACGCGTCATAAAGCTACGGGAAGTGTCATCGATTACAAAGAACATTAATATAACAAACGTTACGAACAGTAAAATAGTGTGTTGAGTGGTACGTATGTAAAAAAACCTTTGCAATATAAAATTCGTGTTCCTGGCCGGGTGGTCATAAACTTTTGGTAGAAACTATATTGTGTGTAAAGGAAAAAAATGCCGACTTGACATTAATTCAAACATTACACTCGCAATAGAACGTCAAGTATTAGTTCTATTTTACTAAATTCTTTACCGGCTTACTTGGGAACCACTCATGCCGGTGTTTTACACACAGGCATTTGTGCATTTAACGGGTAGTAATTTTTTTTTNGGCTTACTTGGGAACCACTCATGCCGGTGTTTTACACACAGGCATTTGTGCATTTAACGGGTAGTAATTTTTTTTTCAAAGATTGCTTTCAGAGGTGTTCTAATTTATCGTGAGCAAACTCAAACACCCTTTTAACAAAGACAATCTTTTCCTATACTCTGTTCTATTGGAACCTTTTTCCACTTCACAAANAAACTCAAACACCCTTTTAACAAAGACAATCTTTTCCTATACTCTGTTCTATTGGAACCTTTTTCCACTTCACAAATTACATGCAGATTTACCTTTATTTTCGGTCAAGGATTTTTTACTCTCTCTATGCTTGTTTCCCCCTTTCTAAGCTTAGCTTAGAAGTAAGCATTAGAAGTAATGATGGCACCAATCACGGTCATGTTTACCCATTCCCAGAAAAGCCGCGATGCATGTGTCCTGTGGTTTGAATATTTCCTCCTAGACGTATAGGGATCTACCCTGAAACGCACTTATTCCCATTCCTACCTGAACATCCGACTCTCCTCTTAATTTTAAGTTAGGGTTATAAAAATTGTACGCTGGCTTGTGTTATTACGGTTGTCTTCAAAATTCTTTGGCGAAATCCTTTGCGGGATTCGCCACGGCCTCCTATTAAAATAACTATGTTCTAGGTTTGAGTCCCACGTAATCCGTAGATGTGTGTTTATTTAGGTGTAAGTTATAGTTATCATTTTAATTCTTCTCTCTTTAGCTTTCTGGCATAAAGCTGTGAAATTAAAAATGAATAACCGATTACTATAATTATTCGAAATGTTTTCTTCCATCGTTAACACAAAATCAGAAGAACAGTTATTCCGTACCGTAAACTGGGGTTACTTTGAGCCTACTGGGGTAACTTTGCACCACAAAAATTTTTGTTTTGGAGTTATTTGACAAAGAAAAAGAGAACTGTTTATAAGTATTTAAAATTTTTAATGTTGTCTGCCCAGGTAATTTTTGCTAACCCGTCATCAAATGGCTGAAAAACAAACATTTTGAGCGGTGCAAAGTTACCCCGGTTTACGGTACGTATTTCCTATTACCTCGCATTTACATGAAAATTCAAAGAAAGGACAGTAGAAGCCTAGAAAAAAAAAAACAAATAAATGGATTATCTCTTTACAGAGATTTCCTGACTACACTGACGAATATTTTATCTCGTGTATTGTAAAATGGCTTAAACAGTAAAAAAAAAAATTATTTTAAAACTTTTGAATATTTTCACAACCAAAACTTTAGTCCTGATTTTAATCGCCGTGTTAGTAGAACTTAAATTTGAACATTTAACGAATATTGAAACCACACAAAAGTATCAATTTCAGCACAAATTTGTATCCGAGAACATGATTCCCGTTATATATATATGAGTTTCTAGTTGTAAATGTCATACACTGAGTAATAATTAAAAACATATACATATATACAAATTAATATCCTAACAAATAATACGCCTTCATGCAGTAGTCGATATTAATAAGCATTATTAACTGTTGTCACTAGAAAAATCATAGAGAAAAAAATTATACCTACAAGTAGTTAGTGCACAATATGGCAAGGGTTACACCCTTCTGTCAAAGGCTTGTTCTATCACAGAAGAAAGACATTGAAAGAGATGAGAATAAATGGTGACGAAATACAGCGAAGAGGGATGCGAGAATACCATAAATGTGAAAATACGGACACGGTTCTGCCAGAAGTCGAACCCAGAACGCCTTAGTTCGAGTCCGATGCACCAGTCACTGGGGCTACAAATACATTATACTGATAGCCGGTCTGCTACACGTGAATAACTGGTTAATTTTCACGCCGTGTGGTAATACTAGAGTGACAAACTTCATTGACATTTTAATTTAAAAAATATTTTACAACGCATTACGTACAAGTAAAGGATATGACCTCGCCACCAATAAACGATCGTGGACCTTATAGATATACACTGAAGAGCCAAAACAACTGGTACACCTGCCTAATATCGTGTAGGGACCCCCGCGAGCACGCAGAAGTGCCGCAAGACGACGTGGCATGGAATCGACTAATGTCTGAAGGTATGCAGGAGGCATTGAAATCTGTGCCAATTTGAGAAAGGGTTGCACGTCTGTCACGTTTAATGATTCTCGTCAGTCGTCGTTTGTCCCGTTCGTTCACGANATATATTACTAATTTTACCCAAATATAAATTCTGGCAATTTTCTAAGCGACGTTACATTCGTATGTTTTTTGTTGTGGCGTCTTCCCTCCCCTCTTCTGTTCTTGGTCGTTTGTAATTATTCGCACCATTTACAAGTAACTTCACATATATGTGATACTGCCGATGGTGAATAGTTGTATGTTATATTTGGACGGATAAAAATGCTGTGGACTAAAAATATCTTACATCTCTGTGGGCGGTGAAATATAAAACGAGATTTATGCATAAATGTGTCACATCCAATCTGATGACGGGGGTGAGAAGGGTCCAGTAATAAATTGGAACTGGCCGTTCTCTGAAAATAAGGGGAGATGGAAAGGGGCAGGAAATAAAAAACTGATAATTAATTAAATTCGTAAAATATTTAATAAAACATTTTGTATTATATCTTTACCAGATGTCAGCACGGTGCACGTAAAATACAAGGAAGAACCTGAATTAGATTAATTATTATTATTTTATTATTTTCACATATTGCTCTTTACAATGGATTCTATAATTTTTTAAAGCTCCAAAACATTAATGGGTATGTTTCCTTTACAGGGTTTTTTATCAATAAGGTTTGCGTGCATTAAGTTTGCGTATATATTAAGAAAGTTTTTGTTTATGAAAACTGAATGTAGCAAGTTTACACCATTCAAAATAAACGTTTACTAATGGAACGGATTAAGGACAGTGAGGGTTTACAGTTTTAATTTCAGTTCCATGAGATTCTATGTTTTGAAATGAAGGCAATTTTCATTTTTGGTTACTAAGTCATATCTCAGGAATCTTTCAACCAATTTGAACCCAAATAGGAATGTTTACCTTCACAACGTAAGTATTCACAAGAAAAATGTATTATTATTAGTAATCCATTTCTAAAGATAGCATCACCTGAAAAAATTGGTTGTCTGTAAAGTCGGTTTACTGACGATAGTTGAACGTGACAACGTCTTAAGAAAATACTGATGGAATGGTAGCATTGACCAATTTTTTTCGTGCGTGCAGCCGGCTCTATCGAATTATAAGACGTTGTCACGTCAAAAGCCCGCCTCAATGTGTTTGATATAGGAGAAAATGTTCCCTTTGACGGATGGCTGGTCCAACCTGTCATTTCAGACACTTAATTTTGTCAATTATAGCATAACCTTCAATCGCTGCACTAGCGGACCGATGCTATTCATTTTAATGATGAAAGCACGAATATTCGACAATATATCACTGAATATATAATTAATATCGAAAGAATCATTACCTTTATCGCTGTAATTATCGTTGCTATAAACAATTGACACCACATTCACTTTTCACTGCACTTGATACTCGATCAAAACATGTAAATGTACTATAGTATAGCAGCTGTCCACGCAGACGCATCGCTCACTCAAGTAGGAGAGAGACGGATGTCGAACGCTGCCGAACGCAAAGGCCGATTGTGCTTCTTTTTCGCTCGTTCCGCGCTCTCGCTTGCACTTCAAGCCTTACATGGAACGCCTCAGAGCGAGGTAACGCCGCATGAGTCATGTTTTTTCGTGCGTGCAGCCGGCTCTATCGAATTATAAGACGTTGTCACGTCAAAAAAAACATTAATCTTTCGTCATACTTGGGGAATTACTCAACCGATGGACACCAAATTTCGCACAAAAATACTGTGATAAGCTAACATTGCTTGTTTGATTAAGTAACCAAGATACTCATTTCCTAAATGGTGGTCTTATAAATATATTTTATTTCAGTATGTCATGTCTTTCGGACAAATAGACTTATTTCTACCAAATTCTGTATGATTGCAGTACGTAGATGAGTATTAAATTCATTTATTCGTGGGTGTTTTGCACGCTGTCGTCAAAGCAAGCGCCACATGGGAAAAAATGGGTTATAATATCATATTGCACACACTACAAAAACGAATAAATAATATTTCTTTTGTCAGCTGTAATATTACAGAAAATAAATTAGGGTAGCATTGAATTAATAATTAATTCATTTTTAAAAATGGTAGCCGCGTTAAAGTTTTCACGACGTTTTCATTTTATTTTGGGAGCAATTAAACTATTGAATCCTCAACTTGAAATTCTGGCGATAAGTTTGTGGGTTGAGTGGTGCCTTGAGTATAGGCAGCCACGCACTACAGCGTCTACGAACTAATGTAATGTAGTACGTATCGCGTCAATTAATTTGGTCCACTAATTGACATCTTCCGTGTGCAAAGTAGTTCTATGAAGTTCTAAATTTAATGTATCTCTTAAGCTGTGTAAGATATAAAAACATCGCCTGAATAATTACCCTCGCCGATGATGGGATTGAACAGCTGTGTACTGTTTGTAAATTATGGGTTTTTTTTTTTTTTTACAATTATCGCTGAGATTACAACCAAGGAAAATAGAATGCGGGTGTTTTTTTATGTGAAGCGTAAAATTCACAACCCATGAACTAATTATGTCACGAAACATGAAGTGAATGCGGGTTATTTTTAACTAGTTATTTGACATGAAGTTTTTGCGTTCGATGTACGCGTTTTATATTAACATACCGTTTGTTGTAGCTTTGATGTATTTTGGATGATATTTACTCTAGAAGTATATTGTGAATGAACACGCAGCAACGAACGACCAGCATAGAACAGCTAGAAAGTAGCGGCAATGCATCGGAACTCTCATTTTAATATCTTAGGGTGTAAAATACGTCGATAAGAACTAGTAAGTAAAACTTTGGCCTATCTATCATTCAGAACCTGAGAAATATTTTATTGTAACAACAATGAGCCTCCTACATGCATCTTCCCCAGCGAATCATTGCCCTGNGGGGGGGGGGAGGGTAGACACTATACCGGGAACTGAAACCACTAAAGTTTTGTGTAGATTAGTATTGAGAACAGTGAAAAAGTAACATAAATTAAATTAATTTGTTCGTAGAAAATATGGAAACTTTTAAAGTAAAAATATTTATTTTATCTTTTTTCGTTAAAGGTAATAATAAACGATGCAACCGACACACTGTAAAAACAAATCTGAAATTAAATTTTTGCGCTGGTCTTACGGCATTTTGTTTTTTCTGCTTAGGGGTGGCATTTGAATGCCTATCACTTACTGTGTTATAAAAATCACGTTCGTAATAGGAACCTTTAACTGGTGCTAGACTTTGGCAGCAGCTCCCTGGAAATTTCACTGCCCATGGCTAAGATCCTAAGATCCGATGTTAAGTTTTGTATTTCACATCTATTCCTGAAGAACGTGGCCATCGCGAGGGAAGCGTCTGTGATTCCGCTCGCTAAAGATTTAAGGACACGAGACACTCAAAACACTTGAGGAATGCCACATTGGCCATATGAGCTACCCCAAGGGTGAACAAAAAACAGGTAATCGGTCCAACAGTCTTCAAAAAGAACATACGGGATTGAGTTCGTACAAGGGTATAGCGAAAAATATGAAACTAATAGCGTACTTGTTTCAATAATGATCACACATTCCCACAATTCTCACATCCACGATGATAAACTGAGTAATGGCGGGGGACGATCGGTCAGTTTTTATGGCACTAGGTTCTGTTTAAATTCTTTGTGTACTGCGCTCTGAACGAGAGGCGTGCCCTCTGTTATTAAATTCCGGTATTCAATGTGGCAGAAATTCCGAACATATAGCAAAAATTATCGTGTTTTAAGCATATAAATAATTTCAAAACACTAATCATTTTATTCGACAAATACTCTCTTTCAACGAGCAACGCGTTCGTTTACGGTTATAGAGAATGATTGAACGGAATTAATTAAAATTGTACAGCATTTTAATTTTAACATTATGAAATCCATAAACTGTTATAAATATACAAGTATTACTGTTTTCTTCTCCTATTAGAGTTAGTGTTTCAAAATATCAAGAAACTGAATTTTCCTTTCTAAAACTAGTTTAGTATCCTAATAAGTACGTGAGAAATGTTCGAGGGTTTTTGAATATCAGACATATACAATCGCCTTGGCACTCAATTCTTAAATTAAGTAGGGCTACTTTCATCGCTGACGCTACGAAGGCGTAACCTTGAGAACATCTGGTTCCTAGGTCAGATCCTGAATAATCCGTGGATTTGTTTGCGTCATTGCATCGAAGTTGAGATTAACGGTGTTCTCTAAAAACGTGAGTTCCGGATAAACACAAAAAACATGGTTTGTGTCTAGGACAGTTCCTAAATATAATTTTAAAAGTTGACACCAGAGTTTGGGTAGCAGAACCCTCCACAGAGACTAATAGAGCCAGGGAGTTGTCGTGCGACAGCTGTTACTGCCCTTGTCTCAAAATACCATTTTTTTAATAGGAGGTTTGCGGTATTCAAGTAAGCGTAGAACAAATGTTGAGGTAAGGTATTAGTTTAGTAAATTATAATACTTAGGTTTATCCTAGAATGTCGAATATATTAAAAACTATATGAAATAGCCAATAATTCAGTTAGTTCTTGCTTCATTTATTACATCATTTATTAATCATAACAGTTTTTATTATATTTTTTAAATTTTTTATGATAAAAATTAAAAAGATAAAAAATTCCCACATAATTATAAAATAGGTATTTGTTAAATGCAGTGATTTATAAAACATAATAAGAATTTATATTTTAACTGTCATTTTATTACTTCCTAGGCATTGTATAGTGAAAACGTTTTTCATTAAAATGAGATCAGTGTGTCTAATTATTACTTTTGTTCAAATTATTGTCTGGAACTACCGTATAGATGTAGAACTACACTCGAGGTTTCAAATTACAGTCTGAATTTCTATCGTCAAAATAAGATGACCATAACGTACCACAAAATTTTGGCCTTAGCATCATGGAATGCATTTCATTAACAAACGTGCGTGATAAATAGTTTAAATTAAAGGTAATTATTCCATTTACGGTAATAATCCACGAGAGCAAGAAATATATTTTGATGATCTAAAGCTCCTGGGATATAATATTTTATAGTCGTTTGCAAATAAAATGCGGAAATCTGTAAAAATTTAAAAAATAATATTTTTTTATAAAATATAAGTGTGCCTTTTAAAATTATTTATCGTTGATGTTTTAGGGCCAAATACGATGTTAGTAATACTCCTTTTAAAGATCCGTTAAATTTGAAGTAGGCCATGGATACAAAAGTTATATGTAATACTCTCTATAAATGTAACCTAAATGCGCTAGAATCGTGTAAGTTTATATTATTCTAAGTTTGTGATTTCACCGCTGACTGTAAGAAGAAATGAAATTTAAATCAGTTGATGGGTAAAAGTATTATATTTGGCAAAACCTATGACTGTAAAGCAAATCTGGCCGCTGAGTTGTACGAGACCAAGGTTAGGGCGGGCACTGTAATCTTCATTGTAGACTTCCACAGGCGTATTCCAGTATTATTTTACGTACACTACCTGAGAAATCTCCTGGCGTATTTCGAAAATGCCCGACCGCGAACAAAGACTTCCCTTCGTGCAACTGGTGGGGACAGCCGAGCACGGCCGAAGACGTCGGAGCAGGAGTGCTGTCAAAGCCCGTAGGTAGAATAGCTTCTTTACCGACCAATTAGCACGAAGTCCCCAGAGTCCAAGGCCTACTGTTGCCCCATTAAAAAATATATATATATTGCCTTAAATAAAATACTGGTAGACTAGGCTTCTGTTTGGGACTTTCAAAGTCGCTCACTTAAACCCTCAGTAATATATTATGAAGGGAACCGGGGAAGTTATGAATGCCAAGTTGATGGCAGCATAACTCCACTTTGAAACAAAAAAATTACTCTTATTGAAACTGTTTTATATCAAATTCTATTACAACACACAATTATTTGTCTAGGAAACCAAATTTTCTAACAGTAGTTAATTATTTTGTACACGTTCGATATACATATGCATGTATACACACATTGAACATTCACACATATATACGTACACACATAAGTACAGACCTACAGACATGCATACACATATTCACGTATACAGGCATGCATATACATATACTCACATACACGCCTGTAACACATACATATATGGATACATATCTGCGCATTCCTCACAGACATACATATTCACATGCATACATGCACGCATACACACATTCACACGTGCATACACACACACAATAAAATAAATAAAGCTATTAGTACGAGAGACATGTGTTCAAACGGTGGTTCGTAGTAAAAAAAAATGTTCTGCATCGCCGGGATTTCTGAGTGCCTGGCCTAGGTTGCTCAAGATCCAAGAGAGAGTGTAGGATGAAAATACACACACACTGCACAGAATACCACGCCAGACTTGACGTATGCTTTTTGTCATGCGCCTGCTGTCCAAACGAACATCCTTCATGGACAACCAATTACAGGTGGCGCAATTTTTTTTTTTAAGTATGTAGTCCCACAGGGCGCATTGTGAATCACCGCATAGTTTCACTATCAGTGGGATGCTGAGAGGAAGGAACGTGGCCGTCAATGTCGGGAGGCCCGCGACCAGACAGTGGGTGACGTGGTGGCGGTCCTCG
>NQII01002312.1:41252-64522 GCA_002778355.1 Clitarchus hookeri
TGTAGTAAGAAAGATGGTCAGAGTCATGGGCGGTGGAACCTGGGGGGGACATGGGGGGTCAGGGCCCCCTGCAGGAAGAATAACCCCGCAATCCACAGCAGCTGGCAAACTGTATCTGGCGACATTGCGCTGTGAGTCTGCGCCGTCCAGTAGTGTTTGACTTTCTGTTTATTTTTGTTGTTTTCTTCCTCGTCTGAAAGCATGGCTTATTTCAACAATGACTCAAGGACGTCTTAATCACATGCCTGTATAGTTATAAATCGAGATATTGCAAAAAAAAAATTTCCACCTAGGATATTGCTAAAAAATTAATTTATTCAAAAGAATCAAGAAATTAGTTTCCGGCCAAATCCTCATGTAACGTGTGTTTAATTCACTAAAACTATGGCTTTTTTGAGAATTAATACATGAAGTCAAATTTGATTTTTATTCTTTCAAATATGACATCTTAAAATTCTTCTAGTTGAACGGTGCGGTGTTTCTAGACTTTATATAATATGATGTCTGTTTTTAAACGATATTAAATATCAAGTTAAAATTAAAATACAAAAGGCATATGTATATGTAAGTTTTGAGTAGGTAGGACTTAATATTAAGAATGTAAGAATTTTCTGTGATATCGTGATATTTGGTAGTGTTAATGTTAATTTAAAACACATGTAAACTACGTCAAAGGGGGGGGTTTTTTTTTTACCTTCTACCATCTCTGGTTACATTGCTAATACAAGCTGCGCACTATCCTCTCTCCGTGTTCCAACATGGACTACTTTTCTGCCAATAGTACTATAAAAAATAACGTTGATAGGATATGAGGTCAGTAAACTACATAAATAAGAACTTCGATGTGTTTGTACACTTCCTACGAACTAATTTTCGTACAATGAAAATACTGCACTACATCACTTCTTCCCATGCCCCGTCCCGCGCGAGTTAACAAAGAAGAGTGCGAAAGCCTGGCTATAAATCTAAGGAGCGCGCGGAGATTTACAAAGGCATGCCGCCACGAGTACCGGGTCTGTCAGCTAAGCCTATCGGGACTTGTGCGCTTCTGACTTTCAGCAGATTAAATTTCTGGGGTTATAGTTGAAAGAATGTTCTGGTCATTGTCCTTGCCTCTCTCAGCGAGACTCGAGGGGCGGGGAAACTTCTAGATCAAGCCAGCGAGACTACTTAAGCCGCGACGGGCCCCCAAGCCGAAGCGTCTAGAGTTTAAAGGGTTTCACGGCCTTAAGCGACAGGTATGTGAATATAACGAAGCGACGAGCCAGTAGAGCGTCGAGTGGTGACGAGAGTAACCAGCGGGGGTGAAGTGTGCGGACTGCGAGCATCGGTACAGTGGAGAGTGAAACTGACGGTCGGGACTATTGAACTGGATGCGTGAGTGTAAGATATTCGGAATTATGATAATAGACAGCTTGAATATGAGTAAATAATGACGATAAAATAAGTGATTGTAACCAATATAGAAAAATTTATAAGTACTTTAATTAGAATTGACATAGATATTAAATATTGCGCTCACTGAGAAAAACAATAGTAATAGTGGAGATAGATATTTGAATGCTGTAAGTAATGCTGTATGAATAAAAAAATTATCAAATTTGCTTATTTTAATTTTGGTTGAAACCTCCATCTCTTAAGAACTTGGATACGCCCTTCTGGCGTGTTATAACAATACGTTTAAGTTAGTAAAATTATTTGATAAAAATAAATTTATAAGTATGTCGAAAATTCAAGTGTAAACAAACATTCGGACTTCAACCGTTGTATTGGCCAGGGGCGAGTTAATGTTACAAGCATGCGGAGGAGACGAAAATTGGCCTACGTCTTAATTAGACCATGGTTTCAATCTGAGCCAGCAATCGTAGTAACAACATTATAAGATATTCACGACTGATTCAATGAGCAGTTCTGAAAGAATTTCTTAGGAACAACTATTACTTACTTTTAATTTTGTTTACTTCTGCCATACGTAAAATTGACACTGCTATGGACGTTATCACTTCGTTCACGTGTCATTCAAGCAAAACCGAGGAACTGTTAGGAATGTAAATGCGCTGTTTCTTCTCACTTTTTGGATCAAATCTTTGAAAAATTACACCATATATGACATTTTTGGTTGTTTTCTGATTATGTGATATATCAAAATAGTTTTATAATTCTTTCAAAATAAAAATTCCTTATTTTTGGTTAAATTGAACTTTTACTTATATTTTATCTGCAAGTTATGATATTTTATTTTTAATTAATATGAATAACAACAGTAAAAAAGTTGGTGTATTGGTCATGCCTAGTAATACATAGTTATCGTGCAATATTATTACACTAAGTGCACACGAATACGGTGCATGGTCACTTTGGTGTAATTTTCTAGACTCGGTTAAGCTTTTTTTGCATGAGGCGGAGGGATACATTGTAACTTTAACTTTAGCAGGGCTTCATAAAAGTTGGAAGTAACCGTGAATGGACCCATACTGTGCACATTCATGTTGCAATAAGTGTTCAAAAAGAAATAATAAGTTTAGTGGCCATTAATTTAAACATTACATCCGCAATACAATGGCAAATGTTAAGAACTAGTGTTACTAATTCGTTGCCAACTTAACTAGGAGCTTGTATGCTAATGTTTCACGTAACAAATAATGTAGTAATAATTGTTTTTTCTTTTCAAAGTTTATTTGTCAAAGTTTTTCAAGTTATACTTCTTTTGGTGAGTTGAGGGTAAAAGTTTAGTGTGCAACGGAAGTTGCGCGCGCACAGTATAATGAAATTCGACAGTGAACGTAGTAGGGGTATGACCCAACGCACATCTCCGTTATCGTCTAGCTATGTACAAACGCAAGGCACGTGGTTATATTTAAAACCGACAGAAAATCAGTTCATGTAGTAAGCAAATTGAAAAAACATTTCATTTATATTAGTAATTAATTGTGAATATATATTATTTATTAATTTTACTTACATTGTGCTGTGAAAAATTTGTTAGTGACAAAAATTGTATAGTAAAATTTTAAAATATTTTTGAAGTATTTGAGGTTAATTTTTAGTGATTATTATTTTATTAAGTTATACTTCTTTTGGCGCGTTGAGGGTAATTTAATTCTGTTCTTTAATCAAAACTTTATTAATTGTATTTAATGTCTTTATTCGGTCATATTATCGTTTTTCCTACTTACATAAATTATTTGCATACGTAATAAAATTTAATTTAGTCACGCCAAAGAAGTATAACTTCTAACGCGCGTACATAAGTACACGCACGCTTTTTTTTTTTTTCTAAATTGCTAACTTTACCTTAACCAGCTTACAATAATACAGCTTATTGCTCGTCATACACAATAGCGCATGTCAGGAGTGCACACTAAATTAGAATTAGTGGAAAACCACCGATTCGCAGTTAAATTAAACTACTCGAATCAGTGGACAATGTAAAGTTTTAGTTCACATCTCCTTCGTTAGAATAATGCGGTTCTGTGGCTAATTTTGGAATGTATACACGGATATTTTTAACTTCAAATGTTGATATATCCTGTAAATTTTAACTGAAAACAATTGAGAAATAAGATACCCTCTGGCCTCCAAACACGGGTAGTAAGTGTTTCGTTTGTTTTGAAGCCTTCTGAGATAGCCGTTATTTTTTGAACAGGTGGAATTTACGTAACTAGTTTGGCGTAGACAAAATTATGTGCATGTAAGACAAATCATTACCACTTAAAGTATCGAAATATTTTAATTTCAAAATGCAATTTTTTTTTCAAACTGTAACTTATGTAAGTAATCTCTGTTGGTAAATTGGCTTATTGGTGGGCGGCGTGTATGCTAAAATAAATTCTAAGTGTATTTCCATAAACAATACATGAATTAGTGTCCCGGCAGGGAACCGAATCCGTAACCCCGTGACCTGAAGGTAACTCCTCAACGACTCCGTCGCAAAATTCGTCAGTTTCGCTCGTGAAACTGGAATGAAATGTTGCCCCTCCCCCCTTCCCTAAAAAACCCCCTCAGATTACACAAGTTAATGCCACACATTTCCACGCACATTGCATCATTGCGCGTAATCATGCGCGGTTATACATTACAATATTACTGCAGATACTTACATAAATTCCTGCAGTTAACATCAATTTTCTTATCATTTTCTTTTGTCCCTTTAAAAGCATAGCTTGAGCTTGTAAACAACGCTGCGCGATTTATGGGTAACAAATTTATTTAATAAAAATTTCTCAGAATACAAGGGTAGATTGACTAATTATATTGATATTAGAAATTACCGTGAGTAAGTTTCGCGAGAAAGTTATCTTTTTACGATTTCAGTCTGAGGTGGATATTCCACGCAAAATCCACAAAACAGCATAAATTCCACACATGTAGTCTAATCCCGCGCGGTTNCTTTTTACGATTTCAGTCTGAGGTGGATATTCCACGCAAAATCCACAAAACAGCATAAATTCCACACATGTAGTCTAATCCCGCGCGGTTTGGCGAGACTGCGACCCAGCTGGTAGATGAGCGAATCTTGTCCCAGCAGGGGCGATAACGAGGCGCGCGACAGAAACTAATTTCCTAGCGCCGGGTCCCGGTTTCCGTCGCGGATATTGGCCGATAGCACTTCGCAGAACAAGGCAGCAACCTGTTGGCGCGCGCTGATTAGCCCCTGCTTCCTCGAACTAGGCCCGACAACAATCTGGCGCCTACAACTCGCGCGGAATGTCGAACTTCACTTCCGCGTCGTTCGCCCTGGGGGGAGGCGCCAGCTTGCGTGTGGATCAGCCGTGTGAGTAATTTGCAGCTTGAGATTGAACTGGCGTCAGGTGCGGAACTACGGCAGAGGCTAATGTGTGCTTGAGGCCCCGACCCTCCCCAACCCTGAATCTTAGTTTTGCACTTGATTCAATGAGATCATATTAAAACATATCACATTTTTAGTAATCCACACTGAAGCGAGAAAAAAACTGGTACACCTGCCTAATATCGGGTAGGGCCCCCGAGCACGCAGAAGTGCCCGTTCTGCTGCACCGTACCTGAGCTGATTACAGACTTCCATACCAGGAGGCAATTCACACCGTGAATCCTGCAGGTCAGTCCATAAATCCAATCTGCACCAATTTGAGAAAGGGTTGCACGTCTGTCACGTTTAATGATTCTCGTCAGTCGTCGTTTGTCCCGTTCTTTCACGATATTTTTCCGGCCGCAGCGATGTCGAAGATGTGATGTTTTACCGGATTCCCGATATTCACAGTACACTCGTGAAATAGTCGTACGCAAAAATCCAAATGTTATCACTACCTCGGAGATGATATATCCCATCCCTCGTGCGCCGACTATAACACCGCGTTCAAACTCAAGCAGCAGTAATCGATCTAGCTGCCAACCGCATCGCGTTACTCTGATTGGTTCCATACCTCTGTTATTTGCATACACACGCCTATACCAGTTTTTTTGGCCCTTCAGTGTAATATAAAAACACACACACACAGGTTAGAAACGAAAGATTTTTAAATGTCAGCAGTCAGATTAATTTAATAAATATTGAATCTTATATCCAACTTAACCTTGGTCTTAGCATAGAGCACGATATATAATAAGCAGAAATAGATGGCGAATGTAATTTGGGGCTAGAAGCACTCCGTTGGCTGGGGGTACTGTACCGACACTCGTCTTGGTGTGTTGCGAGTAGGCAGTACAGAGTTAGTGGTGTCAACACGGAATTATTTTTCATCCACAATTAGCTGCCCAGTAGTATATGGCCAACCAAATGTGCTGCCCCCTTCTAGTCAAATTGTCATTACAGGCAGATATCAAGGGACGTTTGCTAGGCGTTTGCGTCTTATTGGGCCAGTAGAGAAGAATGGCATTCTGCCTGGTAAAGTCGTTGTGGCAAGGGCCTTGGTGTCTTCTAATTCTGACAGTTTTCAGGCTATTATGACCAATTTGTCCAATAGTGACATTCTACTTGAGGAGGGGGTCATAGTAGGTGTTTGCAAGCAGGTGAAACAGATACTTCCAAATGTTCCAGAAGATTAGATCAAATATATTACCAGACGTACTATATAAGCCAACATACAGCTTCTCGGCAATACTTTTGTTATTTTTACGTAGCGTTCTTAGCCTTTCGGCCATACCGCGCTTCGCCTGCTCACTCGGCGGGGAAGAGGTATCACGCCCTCTCAACGCATGTGTCCCAGCTGAGGTAACCAAGTCCTAAGCCCCGACTTGATACACAAGCTCCACCAGGAGAACCCTTCCACAAGGCCTGAGACCCTCGTACTCAGATTGCCAAGCGTGTGGTCTGGCCGGAGCACTATCCGAACCCCTAGTGTCTTGCCAGGATACTACCGGAGCATGTGCCTGCTCACCACTCGGTCTTTCTTTAAGAGGGTACCAGNACCCCTAGTGTCTTGCCAGGATACTACCGGAGCATGTGCCTGCTCACCACTCGGTCTTTCTTTAAGAGGGTACCAGAAGTATAGAATGAACTGATAGTGCGAACAAGAGAAAATCTTAACTGGTGCCAGAAGAAGGCTGTCTCTGAATTACTGTAGAGAAAAAGTGATGCCTTCTCGTGTGGACCAAATGGCCTTGGAAGGACTAACATGACCTGCCATCACATTGATACAGGAGATTCCAGACTTATAAAACAGCCACCAAGACGACTGCCACTAGCTTCGCATGAGTCAGTTGAGGGAATTCTGAAGGAAATGAAGGATCTAGATGTGAAAGAACCATCAATTAGCCCATGGTCATCCCCCATAGTTCTTGTTAAGAAGAAAGATGGCTCTCTGAGGTTTTGTGTAGATTATCGCGAGCTTAATAATGTGACAAAGAAAGACTATTATCCACTTCCAAGGATAGATGACATATTAAACAGCCTATTATGCTCGCAATAGTTGTCTACTTTGGACATGAAGAGTGGGTACTGGCAGTGCGAGTTGGCCCCAGATGTTTAATAGAAGACTGCATTTTGTGTTCAAGGGAAAGGAATCTAGCAGTTAAAAGTTATCCCTTTTGGGCTGTGTAATGCCACTGCCACCTCCAAATGCCTGATGGAAAAGTCCTGCCTTTAGATATATGTCAAGTTTACCTAAATGAAATTGTTGTGACAGGTAAGACATTTGGATAGCACCTATCATGCTTAGACTCTGTATTCCAGAAAGTGGCCGCAGCCAACTTGAAACTAGTTCCTAGGAAGTGCCACCAGTTCCAAAAGAAAATAAATATCTTGGGGCATGTAGTACCAGCCTATGGAATAGGAATAGACCCCGAGAAAACCAAAGCAAAAAGAAATTGGCCGACACCAAATGACAAAACTGAAGTGTGGAGTTTTCTGGGATTAAGTTCCTATTACCGTCGATTTGTACCTGGGTTCGCCACGATCGCCAAGCCACTACATGAACTGACTGTGGCTAAAAGGAAATTTCATTGAACCACTGAGTGTGAAGATGGTTTTAGTAAGCTAAAGGATATTCTGATATCTCCACCAGTGAAAGTATTGATGGAAAACACACGGTTTCAGTAGGTCCTCCCGGAATGCAGGGTTCCTGAAATTTTAAAGGAACTGCATAATGCAGCAGCTAGTGGACAATTTGGTGTTAGTAGGACCCTTGGCAGAATAAGACTGAGATTCTACTGGTTTCATTGCCGGGAGAATATTGAGGAGTGGTGCCGAATGTGCGACACCGGCACTGCGAGGAAGGGGTCTATGAGGAACTCTTAGAGAATGTCTTCTCGAGGTTTGGGGTGCCACTAGAACATTTTTCCGATCAGGGAAGAAACTTTGAGGGTGCAGTGTCCCAGGTGGTAACTAAGATTCTGGGGATGAAAATTACTAGGACTTAAGCCTTACACCCTCAGTCGGACGGAATGGTCGAAAGGCTTAACCGCACTCTTGAGGAGTACATGTTGATCTTTGTGACAGACAACCAAAAGGATTGGGATTAAAAGGTGCCATTGTTTCTCCTTTCTTGGCGCTCAGCAGTTCACGAGTCCACAAGGGTAATTAATACCATAAAGGATGCTGTTTGGAAGAGAGCTATGCATTCCTAGTGACCTGTTGTTTGGCCGACTGACAGAAGAGGAAGCTTCAGCCCTTGATTATGCCAGCGAATTAAGTAACAGACTAGTTGGTATTTATGATTTTGCTCGACAGTACCTCAGAATAAATAGTGTCAAAATGAAGACGCATGATAAAAGAATGTTGGGCAAGGTATTTCAAGAAGGACAACTGGTGTGGCTGAAAACCCCAGAGGTGAAAAGGGTACTGTCCGAAGCTACAGAAATTTTGGAAAGGCCCCTACGAGGTTCTGAAGAAGATAAATTATGTGGTTTTTTGAATTTGTCGCCAAGGCTCTCGGGTGAACCTGGAGGTTGTCCACATCGACCGACTGGCACTCTAGGAAGGTCCTGATGTTGCTGTGTCTGTTCGGGACGAACAGACTTGAGGAGGAGGCAGTATTATGCATTCGCTTCTTTGCCCCACGCGAGCGAGTGGAAGTGATGAACAGAGCAGGTATATGATAACGGCAGAAAGTCACGTGGCATGTTTGGAATGACAACCTAGCGATAATCCAAGACGTGCATATCTTATTACGAAGAGTGTACCGCCAGGATACTCTCTTTGCGGCACGCACTCCTGACCTCCAGTAGATCGAATTGCTGCGTTTATCTGAAGTATTTTTTATTGGTTTACTGTCCTAGTTTCTCTCAGCTTGACTCGGGTGCGTCGAACTTTCCAGGTCAAGGCCAGCGACTAGAAAAAGCGCGTTGGTCCTCCGAGCCGGAGTTGATGAGTGGATAAGTGGCTGGAATTTTAATGACAGACGACGAGCGAGCGGCGATAAATGTGACCTGCGGGAGGAAAACCCAAGACTGTGAGCATCGGCTCAGCGTATACTGCGACTGGCAATCTGGACTATTTGATTGGATGCGTGGGTGAAAGACATTACAGATGGTGGCAACAGACAGATACTGTGTTTATGATGAGTATGAGTTAATTGACTTTAACCGAACTGAGACATTAAGAAGTACGTTAATTAGAGTTAAAATAGACATTAAATATTGCGCTGAATTAGAAATAAAAAGAGTAATAATGGAGATAGATAGATAAGCGCTGTAAATAATAGCTGTGTGAAAAAATTNGCTGAATTAGAAATAAAAAGAGTAATAATGGAGATAGATAGATAAGCGCTGTAAATAATAGCTGTGTGAAAAAATGACAATGAAATTTAGTTTTTCAATTTTCGTTAAGATCTCCAGCACTCGCGAACTTGGATACGGCCCTCAAACTTCTTGTAGTAATATATATATACATATATGAATGTGTGTGTGTATATATGCATATATTTTTTAACTTATATGTATACACATAATGTCTCGGGAGGAAACGCCATAATTGTGGGCGGTGAAAGGATATGTCGTTTTAAGCAAAAAAAGTTAATATACATATGTGTCCAATTCCAAATGGTTTCCTAAGTAGAGCTACTTTAATAATTACCTTATACGGTGACAAGCGTGCAGCAGTTTAACGTAAATTTTCGAAAATTCCTCCGTACACTACAATGTGTTTTTCTGCTCTCACTAGAACACTGTGTATTGCTTGTTAAAACGCATATGTGAGTGCCTTTAGTTGGGCAACATCGTCCATCATACGAGCTAGAAGTTGATCGTGCGTTGCAAACTTTAGTCCAACCCATAAATAAAAGTTAAACGGTGTTAAGTCTGGAGACCGTGGTGGCCAGTTAATGTGATGACCATGACCAAACAACAGATTATAAAGCATACGGTAAAGTTGTTGCTTTACAAGTTCGGTATAATGTGGAGGAGCCCTGTCATATTGAAAGTACACAGCTGTCTGTTTGGCTAAGGGAATGTCTCATAGTTGTTCCTGTAGCATACACCGCAAAAACTGTTAGCAACTGTGTACTGTCATTAAATGATCTATAATAATGGGACCAACAACACATCATTAATAATACCCCATCACACTTTTATAGAGAAACTAACTTGAATATTCTACGAAGAAGGTAGGGGAAGGGGTGAATACGAGATAACTTGAGCGAGAATCGCCGCCAGGCCTAGCTGATGACGGCGCATGCGCAAGCCCCGTGTTTTCACTTGTTTTCCACTCGGGATTAAGAACGACGCCTGCCATCTGTCGGACGCCTAGGCGCACAGCCAGCCATCTAGGTGCACACCACATAGAACAATACCGGACAGCTCTACAAGGTGTTCTTGAATAATATGTTGGAATGAGAACCACAGCATCTATGGACTAATATAAACATAAAAAATTCCTAGTAGCAAAATGTTCCGAAAAATTATCTGGTGTTTTAAATTTTAATTTGAAGTTAGGCGTAACAACGCCAGGAGTCCGCAGCTTTACGTACCTGCCTGTTAAGCAAGTTGCATAACACGAAGGCAAACGAAATTGGCGCAATCGTCTACACGCGAGAATATGTTTCCATCGTACTTAATATCATCTCCCATTTGCTAGAACCACGAATGTGTATTTTACAAGTTATGAGAAAAATACTATTAAAACTTCAAAGTTTATTTTTGAATTAAGGATTTTCGATTGGTATCATATTGTTCGAAAATCCTTAATTTTAAATCAACTTTTAAGTTTTTCTTTCATTTATCTCAAAACTTATAAAATGCACATTCGTTGTTCTGGCATGTGAGGAACATGATCCCTCTCGCCTTTGTGATATGCAACTTGTTGTGCTCGCAGGTACAGTATACTTCCATGTCATTATAGGTTGTTCACGGTAAAGTGAGCACTTTCGAAACGAACCTTTGGAAAAAAATCACTGCCCCATAAATACGCGTATTCTACCGTACAGACTGGTGTGCATGTTCCTAGTTAAGTTGGCAGCGAATTAATAAAAATAGTTCTTAACACCTCACGTTGTATGGCGAGTGTAATGTTTAAATTAACGACCATTGAAGATAGTAATTTTTGTTGTATACACATTAGAGTATGAATTTACATATAAGTGGCATGTTTGTATTCCTAGCAACTCTACGATTTTATGTTTCCTTGCAGTGGAGGTAGGTTTTTAAATGAAAAATTAGTTTGGACATCCGCCATTGTTGAGCTACATCGCCAAGAAAATCACAGAAGATGACGACAGCTAGTATTGGCTTGTTCCCGTGTTTGTTTTTAATGCCATCCTCTGTGTTTCCCTTTGCGACATAGTTCTGCAATGGCATATGTCCCAAGTAATTTTTCATTTAACCTTCAAATTTATTTTGGTAGGCTCATGAATTAAGTTATCAGTCCCATGGCAATGTTAATTTTACATAAGGCGGAAGGGTACAAATGGACATCAGGTAAGTGACCTTTCAAAAGTTTTAATATTTTGTAAATAATTGTTTTAATTATTTTTAATAACTTACTGTGTAATACTTCTGAACTAAATGTGATGTGCATTAAATCATAAAGTCACTATTTTGCAAAACGAAACAGAATATTCCCTTCAAACAACAGAAACAGTTTCCCCTCCTCGCATAAATCCTGGTAATAGATATAACCATGCGTAGATGTATAAACACGTGAACCAGAATCATTACATTTGTAGTTACTGCGTAAATGATATTGAGGTTTTTCTAAAGCGGATAGGGAAGGACAGATCATGAAAGGGTTTGCAAATACGCAGAAAATTTCAGTACAGTGCTGTGAAACTTACAAAACAGTAGTACACGAAACATTTATCAAAACAACGGGACCAGAGTAAACAAAAGGAGAAGTGCGAGCTTCGAGTATAATTGTTCACGCAGGTTATGTATTGGCTTTACCGCGATTCATTTCCCCGTGCATCAAACAAGCCTCGTAGAGACGGCGGAATCATTTCAGAACTACATAAATTTATTACCACAGTTGTNTTCCCCGTGCATCAAACAAGCCTCGTAGAGACGGCGGAATCATTTCAGAACTACATAAATTTATTACCACAGTTGTACTTGTTAGTGGTTGGGGATGAGGGAGGCAAAAGAAAACAATGCAAAACTTGTTGTCTAACGCAATGAACTAACAACGGTGCTGATGGCAGGGAAGGCCTTTCCCGAGAAAGGGCATTGTGTGCGGCGGTACGGCCGCAAAACTGCCATGTCCGGCGGCTATAGGCGTGCGCGGAAGAACACGGACTCGACATGAAACACGATGCTGCTCACAAAGGGATATCGCAGTGCGCGGGGATTATTTACCCAGCATGAGAAAAACGCTGTCGTTGTGTTAGCTACGCGATGGCTGTATACGCTATGTCCCTTTCGGCTGAGCACAGCCGCGAGAGAATCACACTTGTTAGCGAGACGGCTTTCGAACACGTATTTCTCCTTGGTGTAACTAGTAAGAATTTCCTCCGACGGTCCGTATATTGTGTATAGTGCATTCACGGTTATTTTCAACTTTTCTGAGGCCCTACTAATGTTCAACGTCCAGGATATTCCTCCGCCTCGTGCAAACAACGTTTAACCGAGTCTAGAAATTTACACCACACACGTGCGCACCAAAGTCTTATAATATTTTCGATTAGAACTATTTATTTATAGGCATTACCAACATACCCATTTACTCTCTGTTTTAATTCAAATCAATTTAAATTAAATATTATAATTCATGTGTAAAATATATATAACATTTTAATTAATTAAAAATGCTTTTTGTTAATGTTAAAACTAGTATAAAACGCTTGTGACACATGCCATATCTAGGAAACAACCAAACACGTCGTACATGGGGACATTTTTCAAAGGTTTTATTCAAAAAGTGTGAAGAAACCGCGAAGAGACTATAGGCGTCACTGTGAGTAATTAAATTGCCTTTATCTATCATCCAAACTAACCTCAAGAACAAAACGAACAAACTAATATCGAACAAATCCTAGAACATCAAAAATAATATAGAACTGTAGAAGAAAGTAGCAGTCAATTGAACGAAATATTTTTTCTCGAATTGTTTCACTTACGGTCGTTGTCCATTATTTTTACTGTCCAGTTTGTTGGTTTTCGTTCGTTGGTTCTTTTTCAGATCCTGAGATTTTTATTTTATTTGTTTTGTTCCTAGGCTTATTTTCGGCAGTGGATACNTCGTTGGTTCTTTTTCAGATCCTGAGATTTTTATTTTATTTGTTTTGTTCCTAGGCTTATTTTCGGCAGTGGATAGGATCCTTATAAATCCTTACATTAATCTTGCTTTACCACTGCAATTTAACGTTAAAGATAATATTTCAAGGTGTAATCTATTAAACCCAAACCTGGTACTTGTTGTTTGATGTATGTCAGTAAGTAGCTATTTCAAGCAGTTTTATTGGTTAAAAAATTATTTTCCCTGTAGTTTTGTCCATGCTTCTAATCTATAGTCAACATAGACAACAGAGAAGGACCAATTAAATTATTAATCTAAAAAGAAAACCGTTTGTTCTACGTTGTTTATCAACGTCTTGGCTTTCAAATTGAGTCTTGTCGGAGATTGTTCGTGTGCATGATCATCGTTCTGCCTCCTCGTCAAGTTAGTGTGACACATAGCTTGCACGGTTTCCGAGACTGGATGTACGTGGCCGACTAACTGTCCTTCCCGGGAAAACCATAATGTACATTGTTTACGAATAAAAGCTAAATTTTTTTCCTGTGGCAACTTGCAGGTGAGGTTTTCATTCTCCTGTAGATTGTTACAAAATGTACTTTAATGTACGGGATAAAATTTAAATTTTTTTTTACTATAACTTGTTTCACATTTGATGTGTCTATATATAGTNCTTCTAATCTATAGTCAACATAGACAACAGAGAAGGACCAATTAAATTATTAATCTAAAAAGAAAACCGTTTGTTGTACGTTGTTTATCAACGTCTTGGCTTTCAAATTGAGTCTTGTCGGAGATTGTTCGTGTGCATGATCATCGTTCTGCCTCCTCGTCAAGTTAGTGTGACACATAGCTTGCACGGTTTCCGAGACTGGATGTACGTGGCCGACTAACTGTCCTTCCCGGGAAAACCATAATGTACATTGTTTACGAATAAAAGCTANAGACTGGATGTACGTGGCCGACTAACTGTCCTTCCCGGGAAAACCATAATGTACATTGTTTACGAATAAAAGCTACATTTTTTTCCTGTGGCAACTTGCAGGTGAGGTTTTCATTCTCCTGTAGATTGTTACAAAATTTACTTTAATGTACGGGATAAAATTTAAATTTTTTTTTACTATAACTTGTTTCACATTTGATGTGTCTATATATAGTNTACTTTAATGTACGGGATAAAATTTAAATTTTTTTTTACTATAACTTGTTTCACATTTGATGTGTCTATATATAGTCGTGATCGACATAATACATATTTTTGCTAGAACTTATGTTTCAAGTGTGAAATATTGCAAGTCTTGTTAGCCAGAGTGAAGTCACCGCTATAGGCTGGATGCTCACTCCTTCCCGGGCTCCAGGTGGCCGCGCGCATTCGACAGCTAGTATTACGGGAAGAGCAAAGTACAACTCACGGATGCCAACTCGTGAATACTGCACGTGGTACCAACCCATACCTGCTGTACATAAAAATTTGCTAACCATATCATTGCCGTGCTTTTAATTATTAAAAATTAACAATCTCGACAAAACAATTTTCATCCTTGTTTATCTGCTTTTCGTAATTTTTGCGAGTTTATCAGTATATATCACATACTACAGTAAACAATGTATGTTATCCGTAACATTTTATTTTTAAATACTTNTGCGAGTTTATCAGTATATATCACATACTACAGTAAACAATGTATGTTATCCGTAACATTTTATTTTTAAATACTTTCGCGCACAGAAATAACGATCGTTAATTCATGTGAGCACCAGAAGACGGTTGGCAGTGACATTTATGTTGCGATGGACAAAGATTATGAAATGTGCATTTGATTACTTGTCATAAAGCAGGACGTCTGCCCTGGGAAATTTATCAGAGTATGATAGGGGTGAAGATGAATTATGATGCGTATTTTCGTCGTAAATATATGGCCTATTAGTAAATATAAATGTAAAATTCCCTAACACAGATTCTACGCATCCCGAATCGTTAGACTGTAACTTCGAAATTACCGAGCTGTGAGAGAATACCTACGTAATTTTTTTAGAAAAACACTTAACTGAGTTAGGGNAATCGTTAGACTGCAACTTCGAAATTACCGAGCTGTGAGAGAATACCTACGTAATTTTTTTAGAAAAACACTTAACTGAGTTAGGGTAAGGTAAAAAGCACGTGAATGCAAAATGCTTGACTGTGTGGTTTTTAAATTACGCCGCCATTATTATACACAGTGGCGTGAAACTCGCAGAAATCGGGAATGATAAGGTTATGAAGATGAGAATGTACGTAGAAAATATGTCAGTTTATTTATATTCTGAACTGTTTTCCAAATGGTATAAAAATTCTCACTATAGCAGATCGTTATTATATTAATAATGTGCTACCTGCTTTAATTCTTAACTATCCCCAAATGCTGTATAAGACTTTATGTGAGTTTTATTCAACTAACAATATTCCGTTAAAGAACTTTGATGCATCTACCACAAGAAAGGGCTACTCAACTCTGCAGTAATAACTGNAACTAACAATATTCCGTTAAAGAACTTTGATGCATCTACCACAAGAAAGGGCTACTCAACTCTGCAGTAATAACTGACAACCGCATTTAACAATGTAAATTATAAATGCTTTACACTCTTCCTATTACAGCGTATGTAAAGTACTGTTACAATCGCGGGCGTTGTGAAGTTGTAGTTCCATCTTAATTTTTATCAAATAAGATAGATGATTTCCATGCAGTAAGTGGCTCCCTAAATCATACCAAATATTCCGCAGACAGTTCTGTCTCGTTATCACAAGTAAGTAAGTAAATTCACACTCCACTTCGTTGCGTTATTCATTACAGTCCGCTCACTAGCTCTTTGTCCCTACTCGCCATATGGTATCATGCCGCGCAGGGCCAAAGAGCTGATGCGCGGACTTTGCAACAGTCAGCCTATTCCTGGACTTCTGTGACTTTAAAGCGTTTGCTTGGAAAATACAGATTACTCCATTCGCAACCCGAAGTACTCTGTTCTCACGCTGCGGAATCTTCGTGCAACTAGCGTAATTTACAGTATCACGCACAGTGCCGCTGCAATTATATCATTGGTTACTGCGAAAGACTGTGCCAAGGACTTTTGATTCTTGAATTTACTCCAATATCACGATCATTAAAAATTTCGCTCTGATAAGTGCAATCACCTTGAGGTTGTTCTTTTTATTCTAAGCGTCATCAAAAAACTTAAAATCGAAATAAGGGTGTACAGCATACAATATGATGACACAGGATATTATTTATAGCTGTAGCCTTATGTATGAATATGGTTAAGTTTTAAGATTTGTACGAAAAAATGATATATCTTCTATATAAATAAAAATGAAATGCTGTTCTTTGGTAAGCGCATCACTTGAGAACGGCTGGACCGTTTTGGCTATTTTTAGTTTTAAAATGTTTGTAATAGTTCAAATTAGGTTTTTATGAAAAAACAAATAGAAAAAGTTTCCCGGAATATTTTTGTATTCAGGAAAAACTAAACGTTACAATGGATATGTAAGATTTTTTTTATAGTCATGGAGAAGCTTTCAGAAAAAAAAGAAGAATAGGGAATATTTCGCAAAACTAATTCTAATTTTGATATTTAATTTATATTCAATATTAAAGTTTAAATTTCCTCAACTTTGATTGGTTGTCGTTCATCGTTCACGTTATGCGACATTATATGGTTGATTCAAATTTATTTGCTTCTTCTTACTTTTTTTTGCGATCTTCAGCTGTTTACAGTCAGTTGAATTGTGGTTATATTTTTAGTTTATCGCAATCTATTCAGTCTTTTTTAGTTGAATTGTTATTTTTCTTTAATTGAATCAAATGGATACAATTTAATTACACTGCAATGCCGCCAATAAGGCGGAGCAATTTAAGTCGCAGAACTCGCAATGCTACTAACCAAATGAATTTTAGATCTAATCACACTGCACAACAACGCGAAGAACGAAATGAAATTGAGCGGAATCGATTGTCACAAATACGTTCAACACGTACAATGAAAGAGAAAATNGCGGAGCAATTTAAGTCGCAGAACTCGCAATGCTACTAACCAAATGAATTTTAGATCTAATCACACTGCAGAGCAACGCGAAGAACGAAATGAAATTGAGCGGAATCGATTGTCACAAATACGTTCAACACGTACAATGAAAGAGAAAATGCAAATGAAGCCGATATGCATCGAATTAGTAATCATCGGTCAGTAGAAACCAATCGCGTGAGAATGAATTTGAATAATCGTGTAAGAAGACAAACAAATGTTGAGTTGAATGCACATCGAGCAGCATTCCGTTACAATGCGCTAACTGATTACAGTGCAGACCAATCCGTTGCCATTGGATCGATGAGCGTTGTGTGCCCCCATTGTAAGGCATTGAAATACAAAAATGAAGCCCCTGGATTGTGTTGCGCAAGTGGCAAAATCAAATTGACACCGTTGGTCCCGTCATAGCAGCAACAATTCTTAGAGGAAAGTATAAAGGAGAATACGTTTTAATACCACGAATCCCAATGATTCCGACCGACATGCCATTTGACTTAAAACGGTTGCAGTTTCCCGTGCAGCTAGCATTCGCAATGACTTTAAACAAATCGTAAGGGCAGTCATTAAATGTTTGCGGCATTAACCTTGAAAACCCATGCTTCTCGCATGGTCAATTGTATGTCACCTGTTCCCGTGTCGGAAAACCATCAGCTCTGTTCGTTTACGCACCAGACAACAAAACAAAAAATGTCGTGTATTATATGTAAAGCATTGCAATAAAAGAAATAGTGATGTCACAGCAAACAACTCAAATTAAAGCATTTCTTTGTTTTGACTGTTTACTTGAAATTCTTATTTAATTGAATTATAACTTAAATTTATGAAAAAAAAATCATGGTTCCAAGTCGATATCATTCCAAGCACATCACACATTTTGAGATAGAATGTGAAATAAAATGAAAATTTTCCATTGGACAGAACAACGTCTGTCGGGTCAGCTAGTTATATATAAATACAAAATAAATGAAGTTCCTTTTATTAAAGAAATTTTCGTCAGACTTTATAGTATTTTTTACAGGCAATTTTGCATTTCACAATAAAAAATAAGTCACGATAAAAACGTAGTAAATAATTTTCGACTCTTAAATATACCTTAAAGGGTCACCTTCTTTAAGGGTATCTCCACACTTTCGCATTTACGACTTCAGACTTTGTACTGTTCTAGAAGCTATTCGAATTTATCGACCCCGTTCTTAGTACTCGTCATAACCACAGCCTAAGTGAGAATCGTTTCGTAGGAAGCAGTGAGCTTAACTACAGTTAATTCACGGTTATTTCCAACATTTCTGATGCCCTGATTAAGTTCTACTTCCGGGATATCCCACCGCTTCACGCAAACAAAGCTTAACCGAATCTATAAAATTACACCAAAAGGAACAACACACCGCATTCGTGCGCACTCATTTCAATAGTATTTTGCATAAGAACTCTATTTGTTACTAGACATTACCAACACACCTATGTTCTCCCCGTTTCTATTCATATTAATTATAAGCAAAATATCCCAAACTTTAATTAAAATATACGTAAATGTTCATGTTGACCATAAATAAGTTACTTGTTTGTTATCACAAGTATGAAACGCCTGTGACACATTGCATGTTTAGGAAACAAACGAACACGTGATGCAGAGAGTGATTTTTCAAGGGTTTGATTCAAAAAGTGTGAAGAAACCGCGAAAAGACTATAGAAGTTGCGGAGAAACCCGTGTGCACTAGCCAAGTTAGTGATTGCTTACGACAATACGTCAGCATAACTCCTTAATTTAAAAAAAAAGTTTATATGTAGTATTTATAGATGATAAACTTAAATTGCCATTTTCTTTTGGTATATGATATTTTGTGAATAATAAAAAAAATGTCTAAGAATGTGCATGTTTATACATTAACAATTTTTTTTTATATAATGTTTTTCTTACGTCGTGTGNAAAAAAAATGTCTAAGAATGTGCATGTTTATACATTAACAATTTTTTTTTATATAATGTTTTTCTTACGTCGTGTGACCCCTCCAAACCAAAATCCTGGGTACCTCCGTAGCGCGGTCTACAACGCAGATATAAACTCCGGTATTTGCCGTAACATTACATAAATATGACTGCAGTGCAACAATATATCTTACGTATCGCAACCTCTGGAAGAAACGATGAAGATCTAAAAACACGTTTAGAGTTCATGATTTACGTTAAGTATACGAAATGACGGCTTCCTATAATCATAATAGTATTACTTANAAAACACGTTTAGAGTTCATGATTTACGTTAAGTATACGAAATGACGGCTTCCTATAATCATAATAGTATTACTTCCACGTTTAAAATATCAGTATAATTTTGCCTCCTGTGAGGATCGAACTCACGACCCCTGGTTTACAAGACCAGTGCTCTGCCACTGAGCTAAAAAGGCCCATGAACGAATGTGGCTAATCAGTAGTATATGACACGTTACTGTTGTAAACAACACTTGTGTACATATTGCNAGGCCCATGAACGAATGTGGCTAATCAGTAGTATATGACACGTTACTGTTGTAAACAACACTTGTGTACATATTGCCACATGTGGGAAACTGCCTGCTGTTTTATCGCCAAACATTCACGCAGTTTCTATTTGCTGAAGGTTGAAGAAAGGTCTGTTTTCACTTGACGGCCTACTACGTTCGTTATATACATTTTATAAATGTTCGAACGTTTGACATTAATAGCGATTTGTGGCTCGAATACAAACCAAAACATTGTTGTTTACAAGCTGTGCGTTCAATATTATATTAGGTAACTGCCTACTATGTAATTAAATTTAATTTAGTATTGACATTGTTAACTTTTTAGCGTTTTCTGAATGGGCACTTTTAAAAAAGTGTAAAATGCACTTATTTTCTCCCTTTTACTATCATACATGCAAGTAAAATATATTAGATATGTTAAAATACTTCTCAACTTCCCAAAATCAGGTTTAGGCCCCATTATAAAACCCTGAACGTTCAGACTATCGGGCTCTTAATACATAACTTATTTTAAAACACATCACTGCGAAAGTAAAATGAAAATATCCCCGGAAGTTAATACACTTAAGAGCCAAAAAAACTGGTGCATCTGCCTAATATCATGTAGGCCCCCCGCGAGCACGCAGAAGTGCCGCAAGACGACGTGGCATGGACTCGACTAATGTCTAAAGGTATGCAGGAGGCAATTCGCACCATGAATCCTGCAGGACAGTCCACAAATCCATAGGAGTGCGAGGCGGTGGACATATCTTCTGAAGAGCACGTTGCAAGGCATCCCAGATATGCTCAATAATGTTCATGTCTGGTGATTTAGGTGGCCAATGGAAAAGTCTAAAGTCAGAAGAGTGTTCCTGGAGCCACTCGGTAGCAACTCTCGACGTGTGGGGTGTCGCATTGTCCTGCTGGAATTGTCCACGTCCGTCGGAATGCACAATGGACACGAATGGGTGCAGGTGATCGGACAAGATGCTTACGTATCTATCACCTGTCAGAGTCGTATCTAGATGTATCAGGGGTCCCATTTCACGCCAACTGCATACGCCCCATACCATGACAGAGTCTCCACCAGTTTGAACAGTCCCCTGGGGACATTTAGGGTCCATGGATTCATGAGGATGTCTCCATACCCGTACACGTCCATCCGCCCGATACAATTGGAAACGAGACTCGTCAGACCGGGCAACGTGCTTCCAGTCATCAACAGTCCAATGGCGGTATTGGCGGGCCCAGGCGAGGCGTAAAGCTTTGTGTCGTGCAGTCAACAACAGTACATGAGTGGGTCTTCGGCTCCGAAAGTCCATATCATCGATGGTCCGTTGAATAGTTCGCACGCTGGCACTTTTTGATGCCCCAGCATTGAAATCTGCGCCAATTTGAGACAGGGTTGCACGTCTGTCACGTTTAATGATTCTCGTNTCCAGTCATCAACAGTCCAATGGCGGTGTTGGCGGGCCCAGGCGAGGCGTAAAGCTTTGTGTCGTGCAGTCAACAACAGTACATGAGTGGGTCTTCGGCTCCGAAAGTCCATATCATCGATGGTCCGTTGAATAGTTCGCACGCTGGCACTTTTTGATGCCCCAGCATTGAAATCTGCGCCAATTTGAGACAGGGTTGCACGTCTGTCACGTTTAATGATTCTCGTCAGTCGTAGTTTGTCACGTTCGTTCACGAACTTTTTCCGGCCGCAGCGATGTCGAAGATGTGTGTGTGTGTGTGTGTGTGTGTGTGTGTGTGTGTGTGTGGGTGTGTAAATGAGGATAATGACACCCTCAGATAGAATAGACCAGCCTGCTTGCAGCTGACACTAATCTGTATCGTGTGTGTGTGTGTAAATGCGTGCATGAGTTTGTTAACTGTATGCGCTTTGTATGTTCTGCGGTAGCTTTCGTTCAGTGAGTACTTGCTTTTAGTGGACTCGGTGTGTTTATTTGGCTTGTGTGTGTGTCTATATATAATCATATGTGTACATATATATTTGTAAACGTGTGCATATATAAACTATTGCTTTTTTTGACTCTTTAACAACGGTTATTCTTTAGAAAGGTCCATTAAAAAACAGCCATGAAAGCATTAATTGTGCCACGAAATAATTAGGCATATTCAGATAAAATAAACCATAGTGGCCCCCTCCCGTGCATAATTTGTTAGATCCTCCACAAACAGAGACCGCCTTTCTGAATCCCTTCTCATTAGTTTATCATACTAACTTAACCACTTAATACTTATCGCTGGTAATAACTTATATTGACATGTCCAAGAACCAGCTGTTTCATAATTCTGCATGCACCTCTTGAGGAAATGCCAGTTGTATTGCGAATGATTTTTATACCTGACCTTCCGGAAATATAATCTAATTGCTCCAAGCTAACAATGATACATAAACATTGTAAGTACATCTTCGTCGATATAGCTGGTCGTTATGGCGGCGTCGTTGGAGGATGCATAGGCGCCTCTCTTTAATTAGAGTTTTAATATGACTGAGGGAGGACAATCTCGTTACCCTACTTCTTCAAACGGGCGATAAAACTGGCTTCTAGTAACGACGTCAACTACGCTTCATCCTTGCGATAACAGCAGAGACAAGGACACCTCGACCGTTACTCGCGTGTTATCGATCGGCACTTGTTTCGACCTTATCTCGCGAAAGTTCTTTGTTTGCGCAAGCACATCGCCCGCAATACAACCTCTATAGCCGCCCACCTAACGCTTTTCCACACTTGCTGCTCACAAAACTCGATGTTGTCGATACGAAACAAATTACTTTTCTTTCCCTGACACTAATAAGTACATTGCTTGATGACTGGGTGGTGATTTTTTTATACTTCTGACTTTGTGAATTAAAGTTAAAAAATGATTTTCATGAAAAAATAATTACATTTGTAAGAAAATAAATTTTATAATTTTAAATAAAATGCACTGGAAAACATTAGCATTTTCCTTTAAATAGATCATATAAAGTAAAATTCACACTTATTCTGAAGAAAAAAAATACGTGTCATGTAAAACCTACGCCAATATAAATGTTTCAGATATTTTCGACTTTCAGTACCAACTGCGGGCAAAAGTATGTATTGATAAATATAACAAACTCAGCGCGCCCTCAGCTACATTACTGACTCATAGGGCGTCAGTTATTATGACGCGGTATGGCTACACCTGTACAGTGTACTTCTCCGGCCAGTATGACCGGAAGAAAACCTTCAAAAACATAATCTCGTATGAGTTGAAAAGCTCTATGGAAGCCGCGGGCACAGTGAAGTGCCTCCTGGCCGAAGATCACCAACATCGACTGGTTGGAGGATGACATCGCAGAAGTGCACCAGTGCCCAGTATCCTGAGGCTTTGATTGGGCCAACCTACCGTCTCCTTCAGTTGGGCAAGAATGACTGGAGGATGTTAAAATATGGCAATGTAATAATTATTATTTGGTAACTTCAGTTTTAAGTTGTTGGCAACACTGTGTAGTGTTTTGTTTTTTCTAGTTGATAAATATATAACGGTCAACATTGTTGTATCAGTTTTGCTGTTAAAGTATAATAAAAGATTTCGTTTATTAAAAGGCCTTTATTCATTAAACCTCAACAGGTTATGGGCCCAGACACATAGTTCTGCATAGAATCTGTGAAGGG
>NQII01002312.1:73286-194012 GCA_002778355.1 Clitarchus hookeri
GGGGGAAACGGGAGAACCCCGAGAAAAGCCGCCGACCAGCGGCATCGTCCGGCAACCTTCCCACTTGCGAAAATCCGGAGTGAACCGGCCGTGGATTGAACTCGGTTCGCCTTGGTGGGAGGCGAGCAGGCTAACCGCTCAGCCACCGTAGCCCCTGTATGACACGTAAATTAACCATTTTTGCGTAAGAGGTGAGATCTGCCATTTGTGATGGTGTTGTAGTTGTTACAATGCATTTTGTGCACAAACATTCGGGTTTAGACTCCGGGTTAACTTATAAGTGCCGTTTTAACGGTTCTGCCTTCCTTGCGTTTGAATTGTGTTGCGGAGTGTTTTAAATCCAGGTTTTTTTCACGAAACTACGTGCTCGCAATGTGCTGTACTACGAAAGGAACATACTTTAGACTATGATAGTATATTTTTTTCAAGGCATCACGCAGATTAGAAGCGCTATTTTGGAGCTCTGCAACATAGTTAATCAAAAGCCTTTTCAAAGTGACGTATCTCAAAATATTAGATTCAGATACGTACAAGCATACTCGATGGCACTGCACTGGGTCATGCTATAGACTTCCCATCAAAAAAAGGATATGGTCACTGCTGAAAGACTTCGGTACACGCAGCACGACGAGAACTCTGCATGCCAGTTCAGAGCTTTGCGCGTAGCAGAGATTGCATACTTCATGCGCGTGGCAGTGATTGCCTACTTCATGCGCATGGCAGAGATTGCATACTTCATGCCCGTAGCAGAGATTGCATACTTCATGCGCGTGGCAGTGATTGCCTACTTCATGCGCATGGCAGAGATCGCATACTTCATGCCCGTAGCAGAGATTCCATACTTCATGCGCGTGGCATTATCGCACTTATTGCTTCCGTGCTTCTCGGCCTCAAATGCGAAAATAGCTCAAGATAGGCGACCGTCTTAAATAAAGTGGACAACCCATAAAAAAGATGGTTGTGGGGATCAGGGAAAGGATTGCGAGGCGGGAGGTAATGATCGAGATTAAAACTTCCTATCTTCCCTCACCCTCTGAAATTTCCAATAATTGTATAAAATAATACTTTTTTCTCATTGCAGTGCAGTACCTCAAAAATAAAAAAGTGTCGCCGCAATAAGCAAATAGAGTATGTTGATAAATAAAATGTATTTATTCCATTTTTATTTTTAATTTATTTAAATTAATTTATGCTTTCAAATTTAAAGACATTACCATCCTATGTTACATATCAAAGAATTCGTTTTTTCAAGGCGAAGTCTTATATGATGTCAGAATATGTGAATAAACATTATGTTGTGTGCATTCCACTATCAGGTCCGCCATATGGGATTCCGTAGGCTGCCCCCTCCCCTTATCAAAACACTCATCCCCTCACCTACCTTGTCCACCACCCGCCCCACATTTACCCCTTCAACGCTCCCTGCCAAGGCTGCTCAATTTTCCTCGATGTCTCCATTTTGGGCATGTGTCAAATGTAAGTACGTATGAGAAATCAAGAAGCCATCCGCCACTTTCAGCTCACTGTGACATAAATAATTTTTTTTTATGTTTTAAACACCTAACGTAAGTATAGTCTTCTATTGCATCAGACTAGTATTTTGAAGGTGAATTCAAATAACAATTTAGCACAGAAACCTAATTTAAACACCACCATAAAAGCCGTAAACATCGAAAAAAAATAACTGGTATGGTAGTGGTTTCGAGCTCGCAAGATAATTAAGTGTGTTGGATACCAAAAAATTACTTATTTTATACTTCTAGCAAACATTGTTCAACTTGTTCGCATTGTATGTGATGACGTTTTTCTCTAAAAAAAAAAATTCACTTAATATTTTTTTAATAATTTGATGTAAAATCCAATTTTTTTCTGTTTTGCTGCACTATAATAACAAATACTAAATAATATGTACCAGCTAAAAAAATTACAATGTAAACTAATGCTGTGGGTTACCGCTTGACATATATGTAATTACCAAATAATAAATACCCGCATTTTAAGAAAAAATGTTTATGCAAACATTTGTTAATACTTAAATTGTTTTTTCATATGTACGCTCTGTTATTTTGTGTTACATATGTACCACAGTGTAGTCTATGGCATCCGTTTACATTGTACAATGTTTCATTTGTACAACTTAGTTTATTGCATTATGGCTGCAGCAAAACAAAAAAAAAATGGATTTCTCATCAAATTATTTATAAAATATACAGTATGATCTTTTTTTATTCTAGGAAAATAAAATAACATACAATTCATAAGTTGAACAATGTTTGGTGCAAATATAAAATAATTAACTTTTCGTATCCAACACCCATAACCACTCGGCTACAGAAGCCAGTCGAACTCGAGATGTTTAAGTGTAGTGAGAGTAAGTCACACCTTAACCGTTTTGCTTGAAAAGTTTCTTTTCTCGTACCAATACATAAATTTTACATAATAAAATTAACTTTCTGATTTTTTGTGTATACTTTTTATATGTTTACAAGACACCTGATTTGGGAGGGATGGAGGCCTTAATAAAAATAAAATAACTAAATTCTATTTTTTATTTATTCACACAGGTACTATTTGTAGTGTCAAACTATCTATCTCCACAAATACTCTTGTTTTTATTTCAGTGAGCGCAATAATTGATGTATATCACGATTCTAATTAAAATCCTTCTCGGTGTCTCTATATATATAACGGTTGTAGTCACTCAATTCACACTCATTACTTAAACAAGTTCAGTCTATATATTTCCATAATTCCAAACGTCTTACACTCACGTATCCAGTTCAGTGGCCCCACCTTTCAGTTTCACTCTCCACCGTACCGATGCTCGCAGTCCTCAGACTTCACTCCCGCTGGTCACTCTCGCCGCCACTTGACGCTCTGCTGGCTCGTCGCCTCGTTGTCTTCGCACATCTGCCGCTTATTAATTTATTTTTATTTCCACTTTATTTATACTGGCGAAGTTAAGGATTCAGTGCCTTCAAACTCTCAAACTCTCGGAGCTGTCGGCTTGAAGGCGCGTCGCGGCTTAAATAGTCTCGCAGACCCGATCTGGAGGGTTCCCCGCATCCCGAGTCTCACTGAGAGAGGCGAGGGCGATGAACCAGAACATTCTTTTCAAAGATAATCACGGAAATTTAATCCGCTGAAGGTCAGGAGTGCGCGAGTTTCGATTGGCTTATCGCGTCGGCACGCGGCGGAATGCCTTTGAAAATCACTTTTCTTTTACAACGCATTCATAGTACATGGCATGTATACATCTGCGAACATTCTCAAGTTTGTTCAAACATATCATTATTACTCGTATATTTATAAATAAAAATAGTGTAGTAATATTTTAAATTAAATTATATTCATTCAACATTTTAAAAATGTAAAGTAAATTTTTAAAAGTGCAAATGACATCATCAGATTCGTATTTCGAAGAAAAAATCCGAATATGATGTCCGAATCGATGACTGAGTAGTTTCGTCGACGCCATATTGAATATTGTAGACATATGTATGCTATTTCGATTCTTATAAGTTACTGTTCCGAGTTTGTGCAGTAGAAACCCTGTTTCAAGTAGTGTTATTAGAATATAAGGGGCCCAGTTATATCCATATTTGCTCATAATTTGCGAATTACTGTGGCTAGGCTTCTGGAATTCAGATTGTGGGTAACATTTCGTAAATGAAGAGACACGATATGAAATAAATGGTCGTTATTTACTAACTAGTAGGGTTACGCCCTATAAATTCAGAATGTGACATTTGCAACTACGATAAGGTAGATAGGTATGCGATGTTAAGCCTTAAGACATTTATAGGCATAGTTACCCATAACTTGTGAACCATTAGTATTACATGCATCATATTCATAATATATATCATTCTCAGCCCCGAGAATGTATGCACATTATAGGTCCTGAAAGCTTTCATAGGCATAATTAGCCTTAATTTACTATACATTAGGGTTAAGCCCCTGGAATTCACTATGAACTCGTTATTTCCGCCTTCAGTAACGTGCAGATGACATGTTATCCGACCCCGAGAATGTAGGTATAACACACGAAGTCCTACCCCCTCCTTTGTCACCATCTCCCAGCCTCATCAACATCCCTCCTCATGTACCTCATCGTGAATCATTCATATGTTGTACTAATAATTTCTGATGCTGTACCTCATGCTATAACAACAGGAATTTTACCCCATATATTTTTAATATAAAGCAAGTCTCCACCTGGAATATCTTCACAAAAAGGTGCCAATACTGGTCTTCGACATAGCCAAAAAAATAAGCAAGTTCAAAACTGCAACCATGACCCGGATCATAAAACAAAAATAACGAACGTTCTAAATTAAAGAAAAGCGACTGTAAGAAAACATATGGGTCGAGGGTGGATGCATACTCAGGAGAGAACAAACAAAGAAATAAAGAAGTTACGTTAAATAGGGAATCAACAAAAAATTTTAATTTTAAAATCTGTATTTTAAAAAATATAAGCATTTGTAAGGAATTTCTATAGGATTGCCATATCACCAGTAAAGGTTTTAGTCACCACTAGCAAAAAAAAAAAAANTATATATATATATATATATATATATATATAAATTGTAACGAGCATCCCATCGGCAGCGGAATTTTTAGGTGCCACTAACAGGAAAAAGTAATTTAGCGAAAATTTAATTAAGAAGTTATAAAATAAAATATACCCACAAACTCCGAGGGACGTTTTGAGGGGAAAACGGAACACGTTGAACGAGCAAGTGGCCATCTTGTCATTAAATCCAAGATTTTGGACGGTCCCAAATACCCAATTATTTGCACCAAAGTCGACTATTTATGTCTAGTTATAGTATATTTCCAGCAACTTGACGCTGTTTAATTCAAACCTTTAATAAATTACCCCATTAATAAAGGATTTTGTTGTTTCCTAAACA
The DNA here is from genome assembly GCA_002778355.1 of Clitarchus hookeri. Lineage (NCBI taxonomy): Eukaryota > Metazoa > Arthropoda > Insecta > Phasmatodea > Phasmatidae > Clitarchus > Clitarchus hookeri. Next base: position 78,206 of record NQII01002312.1, read on the forward strand.
CCCCATGGAACACGACGTTATATACTTCTGTTAACATACATTCTGGTTAAATTGTACTGTTACATGTGTTTTACCGACACATAATAATATTTCATTTATAATTAATATGAATAAACCAGGGAGAAAATACAGTTTTAGTTATGTCTTTCTAAGAAATAGTCCTCGAAAATATTATTAAAATCAGTACGCACAAATATGGTGCGTTGTCGCGTTAGTGTAATTTTCTAGGCTTGGTTAAGCTTTGTTAGCATGAGGCGAAAGGATACCCTGTAAGTAGATATTTAGCAGGGCTTCAGAAAATTGGGAAGTGACCATGAATGTACTACATAAGATAATAGGCGATTCACAGTTTCTTCACACTTTTTTAATCAAACCTTCGAAAAAATACCCCTTGTATGGAGTGTTTGATTGCTTCCTAAACATATCATGTTTTACAAGCGTTTTTTACTAGTGTTTACAGAAAAGTGTCGCACTTTTGGTTAAAGGTAACCTATATTTTCCCTATAAACTGCAATATTTAATTTATAGCTTTTATGAATAGAGACAGAGAGAAAGTAGATGTGTTGGTAATGCCTAGAAAGAAATAGTTCGTATGCAAAATATTATTACACTTGGTGCGCACGAATGCGGTGCGTTGGTCTTCTGGTGTAATTTTCAAAGCTTTGCTTTCATGAGGCGGAGGAATATCCTGGATGTAGAACTTAAGCAGGACTTCAGAGAAGTTGGAAGTATCCGTGAATGGACTATATAGTATTGATTCCCAAACTTTTAAAACTTGTATGAGTCGGGTCAACTCTGATTCTTGTATTGATTTTTGTGTAGGATACTATTTTAGGTAGAAATATGAAGTTCAGTAACAATAAAGATATAAAATAGATTTAATATAGCAAAAAAAAACACTACACACAGCATATTTGTGTTTAAATATGCCATGTCTAGTAGCCTTCACTTTCACAGTTATCCATAACCGTACTCAGAACATTCTGAATATCTATATAATATTTGTTAGGCAGAAACTATTATTTTTATAACTGCAAACAAATACGAATATATTTGTATTGTATTTCACTGTCCTAAGGAGAAGGACGAGCCTTTTTATTCTTAATTAGCATACTTGGGATTAACAATTTAAACAATTAGCGATTAAAATTAATTGTTAAACCAAGTGTGTAATTTTTAACGTATTAATTAATTTTAATACTAATTAACTTTTAACTTTTAATCGTTAAAATATTTGGTTAACGATTATAACTGACGTTAGTTAACTTTGCAATCGGCCGAAAGCAGAATATGACAACGAAATATATGCAAATGCCATTAATATCTTGACAAACTTCTTAAAAATACGCAACATAATTGACGGCCGACAAGTTGCATCCCACAATATACAGATCGATACAATGACGTTATGTACTGAATCGAAGATCATCGTTAGTAACAGGCGACGCTATTGTGAGGTAGGCGAGATGCCATCGTCGCGATATATCGATACAATCTCTCACTACGCAAAAATCACAGTTGCACAGGTGATGGTCCTTGTGCAACATGCACTTTTCGATTGTTTTTGTAGTCACTGCACTGGTATGGTTTCGTGCTAAGTTGCTAAGTTGTTCTATAAGGGTCTATGTTAAAAATTTTATTTCAAATGGTTTTGTAGAAGATTGTTAATTCATAATTTTTATAAGTAGGCCTATCAGATTCGGCATCCAGCAGCCAAGTTGTGATAGATTACACTGGCCAACAGCCATTTTGGTGCCAATGATTTTTCAACTGTTCCTAGGTAAGTTTTGGGTGCAGAATCCAAAATAGCCAATAGATTTCGTCTATCAGATCTAGTTTTTGAGATAGGCTATGTTTTCTATTTTTGTAGTAGCTATACACACATTCACTACTTATCACTTAAAAATTTTCTTTTATACGACTTTATAGCATGGAGTTTACTTGGACAGTTTCACTGAAGACTCCAACAGTAGTCGGCCATCATGTGGCTATTCCATCGCCCTTGATATCGATCTTCCATAGTTTTTATGTCCTGGTGGAATATTTTTCCCTGTTCTTCACTACAATCACCTAGGTTAGGATATGTCCATTTGTGTCTATTGTTCCGATTAATACCTTTGATATTTACGAGACAAAAGTAGCAGTCATTGTGATGGTTTCGTGGTTCCCTCCAAATCATTGGTACGCCAAACTTTAGGCACTGTCTCTTTCCCATGGTCCACTGTCTCAAATGTTCAACACATGTTTTACATACAAAATGTGGAGCCCAAGATTTATCCTGTTCTCCCAAATGGACGCTAAAGTATGCCAGATAAGCCTTTTCCACAAAGTGAGAGATACGTTTTCTACTTTCTTTCAAAATGTATTCGCCACATACATAACAAAACACGTTTGGATGATTTACACAGCTACGTCTGCTTGTGGATGCCATGGTTTTAGTTCAGTGTTTTAATACTAAAGAACGGCACAAAACGAAATAATAGCACAGGTTTACTCACGAAAGCTCAATAACATACTGAGCCGGGTAAGGCAGAGGTAGACAGAAGGTAACATGGGTCAAGGGTTAACGAGTGGGGATGAAGCAGGTATAAGCAGGTCGGTCGAATCATGGGCAATTCCAGGCATATCTGGCTAATTTGATTTTAATTTGAGGTATGACATTTCTATTTTGACCTCAAAAGATATTTTTATTTCTTTACTTATGCCTTTTATCAGAACTAAAATCAATTAGCCCGTATCTCAAAAACTAGAGCTGATAGACGAAATCTGATGGCATTTTTGGAATCAGCACTTTAATAATATCCCAAATCAGTCCTTCGTTTGCCGGCACAAAGAAAAAAAAAGTTTCTTTTTGTTGGCCAGTGTTATTTTCGGGACTGTAAATTGTTACTTTTTTGATGTTTTGAATAAACATCGACGAAAATCTTTTTGAGACTTTATTTTAACTGTAACTTTTTTGTTCTTTAGCTTTTAACTTTAATCAGTTAATTTTATTTTAACTTAAACCATAAATAGTTAAAATGCGTGGATTTTAACTTCTAACTTTAATCAGTTTACCTTTTTCTTACTCCAAATTTAACTTTCATCAATTAGATTATTTTGTTAACTTGCCCAAGTATGTTAATTATTTCATGGTATCTTGGTGATATTTTATATATTGCAACACGTACTTCTTTCTCGATGTTGAGTTTCACTCTATAATTTGTCTGTATTGCAGCTACTGCAAATATTGCAGATAGCGGCCAATACCGTAGACTTAAGGGTCTTTGTTTCTAACCACTGAAAAGGTATAGGCTGTTCACGGTAAAGTGAGCACTTTTGGGGCTCTAGTCACTTTTTCCTTTCAGCCATTTTTTATCCTTTAAACACCTTTTAATATCAATATTGCCATGTAAGTAACAAACACCGTGTGTATATTCCACCGCACTCGGAAGTTAACGTCTAAGTCTAAAAAAAAATATATATATATATTGACTATTATTCTAAATGAAAGGGTTTTCAAAAGTGCTCACTTTACCGTGAACAGCCTATACCTTTTCAGTGGTTAGAAACAAAGACCATTAAGTCTACGGTATTGGCCGNACTTTTTCCTTACTCCAAATTTAACTTTCATCAATTAGATTATTTTGTTAACTTGCCCAAGTATGTTAATTATTTCATGGTATCTTGGTGATATTTTATATATTGCAACACGTACTTCTTTCTCGATGTTGAGTTTCACTCTATAATTTGTCTTTATTGCAGCTACTGCAAATATTGCAGATAGCGGCCAATACCGTAGACTTAATGGTCTTTGTTTCTAACCACTGAAAAGGTATAGGCTGTTCACGGTAAAGTGAGCACTTTTGGGGCTCTAGTCACTTTTTCCTTTCAGCCATTTTTTATCCTTTAAACACCTTTTAATATCAATATTGCCATGTAAGTAACAAACACCGTGTGTATATTCCACCGCACTCGGAAGTTAACGTCTAAGTCTAAAAAAAAATATATATATATATTGACTATTATTCTAAATGAAAGGGTTTTCAAAAGTGCTCACTTTACCGTGAACAGCCTATACACGACAATAACCTCGACGCGGGGCACCTCGGAGCCGTGGCCCACCGATTGGGGGACGACTTGACCCCGGGATAATATTGCGGTACGTGAGCAGTTTGAAACCAGTAAGTGGAGGTGAATGTTGTGGGGTTGTTGCAGGCGGAGGTGTGGCTGCGGCTGGGACAGGAGGCGGAGGAGGTGGCGGCGCCGGAGACGGCGGCGCGGCGTCCCCAGGCCGCCCCCGAGCTGCCGCCGCNGCGGTCTTCAGGCTCGCCCAGGGAGCCGACGTCTTCGGCGTCACCGCCAGCGCCGGCATTCTCTACGTCAACAGCGTCGAGGCGCTGCAGCTGGCCCCGGACACCATCACGTCAGTACCGCCGCCGCGTACAACCCTCTGCTTGAAGCCCATTTTTCATGATAAATATTTACATTCCTTTATACAAAGACCACGTAAATGTAAATATTTTTAGTCTAATGGTTATCACTAGAGCTAGTTGGGGGCTACGGTGCCAGAGCGGTTAGTCTGCTCAACTTTCACCAAGGCGAACCGGGTTCGATCCCCGGCCGGATCACTCCCGGATTTTCACATATGGAAATCGTGCCGGGCGTTGCCGCTGGTTGGTGGGTTTTCTTGGGGATCTCCCGTTTCCGCAGCTGTTTCATTCCAGCGCAGCTCTATACTCATCTCAATCACCTTCATCATCTCTAAAGACCTCACTGTTAAGAGCCGCCCAAATCTCTTATCTTCAATTCATTAGAGTTAAATATGAGTACACGGTAGACTTCAATACCATAAGTACCCAACAGCAGTTTGTCTATTGCCATTTGTTGCTGTCTGCTTGATAGGGGGTTTTCATATTTGACCGGGCCACTCGGAATTCGGCAACATTGGGACGGCTCTTAGTGATTCGTGTGCAGACAGGAAATGCGTGTCAAAAAGTAATTCAGTCAATCAAGACACGTAAGCGACCCTACAGTGTTTTGAAATGTCCACTTAACCCGCACTGACCACTTCACCCGTACTGACCACTTTACCCGCACTGGCCACTTTACCCGCACTGGCCACTTCACCCGCACTGGCCACTTTACCCGCACTGGCCACTTCACCCGCACTGGCCACTTCACCCGCACTGGCCACTTTACCCGCACTGGCCACTTTACCCGCACTGGCCACTTCACCCGCACTGGCCACTTTACCCGCACTGGCCACTTCACCCGCACTGGCCACTTTACCCGCACTGGCCACTTTACCCGCACTGGCCACTTCACCCGCACTGGCCACTTCACCCGCACTGGCCACTTCACCCGCACTGGCCACTTTACCCGCACTGGCCACTTCACCCGCACTGGCCACTTTACCCGCACTGGCCACTTTACCCGCACTGGCCACTTTACCCGCACTGGCCACTTTACCCGCACTGGCCACTTCACCCGCACTGGCCACTTCACCCGCACTGGCCACTTCACCCGCACTGGCCACTTTACCCGCACTGGCCACTTCACCCGCACTGGCCACTTTACCCGCACTGGCCACTTTACCCGCACTGGCCACTTTACCCGCACTGGCCACTTTACCCGCACTGGCCACTTCACCCGCACTGGCCACTTCACCCGCACTGGCCACTTCACCCGCACTGGCCACTTTACCCGCACTGGCCACTTCACCCGCACTGGCCACTTTACCCGCACTGGCCACTTTACCCGCACTGGCCACTTTACCCGCACTGGCCACTTTACCCGCACTGGCCACTTCACCCGCACTGGCCACTTCACCCGCACTGGCCACTTCACCCGCACTGGCCACTTTACCCGCACTGGCCACTTCACCCGCACTGGCCACTTTACCCGCACTGGCCACTTTACCCGCACTGGCCACTTTACCCGCACTGGCCACTTTACCCGCACTGGCCACTTTACCCGCACTGGCCACTTTACCCGCACTGGCCACTTTACCCGCACTGGCCACTTTACCCGCACTGGCCACTTTACCCGCACTGGCCACTTCACCCGCACTGGCCACTTCACCTGCACTGGCCACTATACCCGCACTGGCCACTTTGCCCTGCTGTCCCGTATCTGCCAGGATGATGGCAGTCACTGCTGTCACGTATCACCGAGGGCGCGTATGTTCCAGGGTGAAGGTGGTGGCGAAGCTGCCTAACGGCACGACAACGCAGTCCGAGGTGGTGGTGCACGTGCTGCACGAAGCAGCCGGGCCGTGCACGATGACGCACGTCAACACGTCCGAGTGGATGGGCGGCCTGTGCTCCGAGGAGTTGGGCAAGCGCGCCTGCCTCAACACATGCGGCTTCGCCAGCGCCAGGGGACAGCGATCACCTCACGGGTATAGTCTATTCGCGGTATTTCCCCGCTTTTTTTTAAATCAAAACTTTGGAAAGTCACTCCATGTATGACGTGTTTGGTTGTCTCCATGTATCGCAAGCGTTTTATACTTCCACTAACATAAAAATATAACGTTTTTTTGTTTAATTGAATTTTAAATTATATTTTAGCTACATGTTATAACATTAAGTTCGTATGAATAAAAACAGAGAAAACATAATGTGTTTGTAATGCCAAGTAAGAAATATTTCTCGTGAAACACTGAGTGTCTTTATAATGTGTAACGGATGAAAAGATATGTAAACAACACAACACCTGTATGTCCCTGTCATAAAGTTATTGCATTAAAAATAATCTCGGTTGCTGCCCTTATTTCTACTTTAAATTCATGACGCTGTAGCAAAACTTGGGATTTAAAAGCTGGGTCATTAATCCGCATGTCACAATTCACTTTGCACGTGCGCACGAATGCTGTGCGTGGTAACTGTGGTGTAATTTTCTAGACTTAGTTAAGCTTTGGCGGAGGAGTATCGTCGAAGTAGAACTTAAGCAGGGTTCTAGAAGTTTGGAAGTAACCATGAGTGGACTACACCTGTTTCTTTGCCTTCACATCACCACTTATTGCCTCGACGTTTCTTAACATGTTCCAACAGTCCCTTCGCGGTTATTTCTGAAGCCCCAGCTGAAATTCTACTTTCAGGATAATCCTCCGCCTCGCGCATGCAAAGCTTACCTTGCGTCAATGTTGGGGACTCGTGCAGAATACTAAGCATGTGCCTATAGTCAATTCACAGTATCTTCACGCATTTTTAATCGAAATTTTTGAAATATCACCGTACGTATGGCGTATTTGTTGTTTCCTATATATTTCATGTATCACAAGCAATTCATACTTCTGTTAACATAAAAATGCCTTATTTGTTATGAAATTAAACTTTTACTTGTATTTTATCTAATATTTAATTTATAATCAATATGAATAAAACAGGGAGAAAATGGGTGTGTTGGTAATGCCTAGTACGAAATAGATCTTATGCAAAACCTTTAACAATGATTGGGCACGAATACCCTGTCCCTTTGGTGTAAATTTGTAGACTCGGTTAAGCTTTGTTTGCATGAGGCGGAGGTATCCTGGAAGTAGATCTCTAGCAGTGCTTCAGGGAAGTTGGAAGTAACCGTGAACGGGCTATGCCTCACGTCGAGTCAGCGCGCTCACGGAGGCGTGTTTGCGCGTGTGCACGCAGGTACCAGACGGGCTGCCAGTGGCGCCCCCCCTACAAGGAGGCTCTGCACGAGGCGAGGCCTCGCTACGCCACGTGCACGCCGAGCCTGGCCACGTGTCCCGACGGCACGTGCGACCCCTTGGAGAAGTTGGACACCCACATGTGCCTGCAGGACTGCATCAGTGAGTGCCGCGCTCGTATCACACGCAAGCCTAGTTTTTTTTTTTATACAGGCTCAATTTAATTAGACTGATAAACTTCGTCATCGGGTTAATCACGAAAATAGGTGAACAAATATACACTACCTATGGTAAGGGCTGTAGGGGCATACGCGTCTTTTAAGTTACACCTGAAGCGTTAATTTATTACAAATATTGGATAAAATATTCAAAATGAAACACTGGCCGTCTTTATAATGTGTAGCGGATAAAACAAGTTGTAAAGACCACAACACCTGTGTGTCCCCGTCACCAAGTTATTTGATTAAAGTAATCACTGTTACTTCCCTTATTTCGACTTTTTCTCCATGGCGCAGAAGCAAACTTGGGATTTGAAAGATGGAACATTAAACCGCATGTCAAAATTAACTTTACCCACTATGCAGAATCTCAGTGATCAGTTCTAAATAATTTCTTCTGTATTTGTAATAAACTAGTACTTCAGGTCAAACTTCAAACTTCAAAGATGTGTGCCACTCTTACGATTCACTTTAGACCACAGATCATACCNTAGTACTTCAGGTCAAACTTCAAACTTCAAAGATGTGTGCCACTCTTACGATTCACTTTAGACCACAGATCATACCTTCTGTTTTCATGATTAACCTTCTGACGATGTTTGTCGGTCTACTTAGATACATACAGTTGTTAAAAATGTAGGTTAAATCAAGTGTACTGCCCAAAAATATCAAGTACTCTTTGCCATAATGTAGGTATTTCAAGCGTTACTCAAAACGGTAGAACCGCACAATAAAGACGTGTTTGTGTACTAGAACTCTAGTTATCAGTTTGCGAGAACTTTTATGTAGGTGCATAGGTGTACACAATGTTCGCTTGGCAGCAGTCATTTCATTGACGTAAATTATTGTTACACTTCTACTGCGGAGGCGTGTTTTGCATATCCGAAGCCCAGAAGCGCGNAGTCATTTCATTGACGTAAATTATTGTTACACTTCTACTGCGGAGGCGTGTTTTGCATATCCGAAGCCCAGAAGCGCGGGAGCGTTAAGGACGGCCTAGCAATTAGCCTCAGATGCCTCATCGTCTCTATGCACAATGCGCTGGACGGCAGTGCAGTCTTCCCGTCGGCAACTCACGTCTACAAGATTTCCGGTGATAACCCTGCCATTATAATGTTGTAATAATAAAGACGTTGCACGTCCCTGCACGAAAGTTTTCATTCCTAAGAATTATCGTGTAAACCTTTATTTCGGTCACATCCTTAGCTATTTATACATTCATAACAGAAATATAAAATGGAAACTATTCCACATAAAAATCATCTTTAGAATTTTTCTAAAGCAGACGTCAGTCAAAAATAATTTTGAAAGTTTTGTATAATGCGATTTTTATTTAACTCGGTTTCCTTCCTGGTACTTGAGCTGCGTTGCAACGTGTTTGAAATACGAGGTTTTAGACGAAACTGTTAAACGTCTCACGAATACGTTTACCGACAAAACAAAAACAGAAGGAATGGTATGTTTAACCAGTTCAGTGCCAAATTAATTTACGAACTAAGTTATGCAATCCTTAAATTTCTGATGGACGCCTAGAGTGGTTCTGGCAAACCAGTGAACAACATAGTGCGAGTTCGTTGACATCCGCGTTAACCATTCGCAAGTGAGAGACGCCTACAGCTTCTACTGATCTCATTACTCGGAAGAAAGACGCTCCAATCACAGGCTACTGATTCCTTGTTGTGCACAGTGTCGACCACAAATGTTCTTATTATGATGGTTTGATGGGACCGTGTCCATTGCCGACCACGAGACTAAATAAAAATCTCGCACACACACAAAACTCAGCAAGACAATGAACGAAAGAAACATTTTTACAACACCACAGACGCATAAATAGGAAAAGCTGTTTCCTTGTNCACAAAACTCAGCAAGACAATGAACGAAAGAAACATTTTTACAACACCACAGACGCATAAATAGGAAAATCTGTTTCCTTGTACTCGTCTACCGTATTCTGGTGTTTATTATCGTTTATTCGATTGCATCCTGCATAAGCCCACCCTGGCGTGCGGTTGTGTCCTCAGCACCTCTCCAGAGTGTTGCATTTCTCGGAGAAGAGTTCTGCAGCATTTGGAAGAGTTGGACGTGCTCGAGTTGAGTTTCATCGCACGGCTGCAGGAAGTGGGTTTGATCATTTCACCGTATTGCGCGCCCCACCGATTGTGCGGTTATCACATTACATCTTACAGCGTGTGCGTATTTCCATTTCGGATGCTTGAAAAATACATCTTGCAAGGAAACCTTCGTCAAGTATGGCTCTCATAATAATATATATGATTGTATGTAAAAACATATTGGTGCAAACGTTTAAGAAAATTTACTTATATGTACACATATTCCAGTTACATGCATGAATACTTTGGTAGACACTCAAATTTTGATTGAAAATAGTATTTTATTAATTAATAGTGTGTACTTCTTTATACTGAGTTGGGAATATTGTGCAAGAAGGGTGTTTTGTTCAGTTTTCAGGCACTCTTCTACATTATGAGTTAGTAGTCCGGGCATGTTTTCTATACAATCGTTGTTTGCGCTTTTCTTGGCAAATTAAAATCCTGGAAATGCAATTTTTTTCTAAAAAAAAAAAAAAGTTATAAACTAATACAATCATCTAAGCTCCGGCAGTTTCATTTTTATAATACTGTGTGTATTGGAAATAAAAAAACGTGAAAATGTTTTTTTTTATGGATTTCTAAATCTTTCCTTCTCAGTTTTCTTCGAACGTGGGAGAAAAGTAAAACCGCACAGTCGTAGTTAAATCTGTGAGCTCTCATCGCGTGTAATAAAGTTTCAGTGNGTTATAAACTAATACAATCATCTAAGCTCCGGCAGTTTCATTTTTATAATACTGTGTGTATTGGAAATAAAAAAAACGTGAAAATATTTTTTTTTTATGCATTTCTAAATCTTTCCTTCTCAGTTTTCTTCAAACGTGGGAGAAAAGTAAAACCGCACAGTCGTAGTTAAATCTGTGAGCTCTCATCGCGTGTAATAAAGTTTCAGTGTCAGAGGTGCAATTTCCACAGGAAAGCGTATGGACGGAAGCACTTGCACGGAGGTTCAGCGCCTTGCCCGTATGAGCGTTGGGGCACTTTTTAAAAGGTTTGGTTCAAAACGTGTGAAGATGCTGCGAATACACTGTGCACGGGTTCTCACGAAGAAATAATTAAGCAGTAAGAAGCAAGCAGAAGGCAGTAGGATTAAAAAAAATTGAACTGGCACAATAACGATCCTACTTCCTGAGTTCGAGCAATATAAAAGCAATTTACAGTGTGTTGATTGAGATCAAAATAGAAGCAGGCTTTTATTAATAGCATTTTTGCAGTCGACAANAAAAAAAAAAAGTTATAAACTAATACAATCATCTAAGCTCCGGCAGTTTCATTTTTATAATACTGTGTGTATTGGAAATAAAAAAACGTGAAAATGTTTTTTTTTATGGATTTCTAAATCTTTCCTTCTCAGTTTTCTTCGAACGTGGGAGAAAAGTAAAACCGCACAGTCGTAGTTAAATCTGTGAGCTCTCATCGCGTGTAATAAAGTTTCAGTGTCAGAGGTGCAATTTCCACAGGAAAGCGTATGGACGGAAGCACTTGCACGGAGGTTCAGCGCCTTGCCCGTATGAGCGTTGGGGCACTTTTTAAAAGGTTTGGTTCAAAACGTGTGAAGATGCTGCGAATACACTGTGCACGGGTTCTCACGAAGAAATAATTAAGCAGTAAGAAGCAAGCAGAAGGCAGTAGGATTAAAAAAATTGAACTGGCACAATGACGATCCTACTTCCTGAGTTCGAGCAATATAAAAGCAATTTACAGTGTGTTGATTGAGATCAAAATAGAAGCAGGCTTTTATTAATAGCATTTTTGCAGTCGACAATTGTCTTTAGAAGCAGGCCAGCGTAAATAAATATTTAAATTAACTTATTTGAAATATAAATTCAAATAGTTTTCGTTTAAATGTAGGCCCCTCTGTAATTGATTAAATTTAGGGCTTGGGAATTAATTTTTTTAGTTTTCGATTTTTTTTTTAACTCTGAAATTTAAGCAGCTGGAAGCAGCAACTTCAAGGTGTATGTTTTGATTCAAGACAAGGTGACGAAAAAACTTTCTGATTTCTACTGCATAATGCTTAAAGGCTCTCACCTACATGGAGCGCGGGAGTGATAAGGGCGACTCTGCCACGCGCATCAAGCGCGCCATTGCCGCTAAGCGCAAGGCTCTGAACGAGCGTGTAATGTTCTTGTCGCACTGCGTGTACCTATGGGACTTTCAGCGGTGACCTTGTTATTATAATGGTGGAAAGTCTGTAGTAAGGTCCACTGCCGGGCCCTTAAGAAGTTCTGTATGTATCTCATGCGTATATTATGAGCTACATCGCTTTGAGAAAGCCGTTTTCAGGCTTTTGAAGTAGTTTGAAGTGGTTTTTCTAATGTGCGTGTAATTTTGAAAGTACTAATCAGCCCTCGTCTAAAGTGTGTATTCTTTTTCGTAGAACAGCACATTTAAAGTTGAGTAAGAAAACGTGTATTTCAAACTCACTGCTACGCAGTTCAAATGCCAGTTCAAATGCCAGGTAGGTGGAAGCCTTAAGAGGATGACGTAGCTGCGCGTTCAAGGTCAACTAGCGAGGGAGCGATACGGGCGAACTGCACCCCTAGCGCTACAACGCTCCTGCGCATTAGGCGCGCAGTGTTTCCGTGGAAACGCCGTACTGTGCAAATTAGATCTGCAACAGTGGGACTTCACTACACGCGATGGAATCCTACAGATTATACTACGTGCTTACAATCGTAATATTCTCTTACTGTTTAAGGAAACTGGGATTGGAATTGGAAAGGGCTTAACAACGTCCCCCGATTTTGTGCCTGGAGGCTTATCAGGGAACGACTTACAAACTAACTTATGACCTTACTTAAATTAACACCCTTGCCTTACCTGGGATTCGAACCCACAACCTCTCACATCCCATACCGCACCAACCGATTGCGCCACACAAGGTCAACTTAAGGAAACTTCATAGGTAAGCTTTAAACATGCTCTATTAAACCATTTTAACTTTTTTTTCTTCACGAAAACCCTTACTATGATAAAAGTAAAAACATAGGGACATAGATAATTGTTGTACCTTTCCCGGAAAAAAAGACGTGTTTTCCAGAACTTTTATTCACCGAAATACGCGTTTTCGTGCAAACAGCGATTTCACAGAAAATGTTTCTGTGCATAGTCCTGGGTGGGCCGCCAAACGGTGTGCGGAGCTCCAGCAGAAAAGGTTTTATTAAAAAAGCTGCCAACGTGTCTGAGTGAGGTCCGCTTACGAATAGCATTTAAAAACACGTTACGCCATTGTATAAGTTTTTCAGTTCATCCATTTATCTCTCAAGCATGTTTTTGTGACAGTGACAATGGCTCAAACGGATATNCTGGGTGGGCCGCCAAACGGTGTGCGGAGCTCCAGCAGAAAAGGTTTTATTAAAAAAGCTGCCAACGTGTCTGAGTAAGGTCCGCTTACGAATAGCATTTAAAAACACGTTACGCCATTGTATAAGTTTTTCAGTTCATCCATTTATCTCTCAAGCATGTTTTTGTGACAGTGACAATGGCTCAAACGGATATTTTCACGGTCATTTTTAGGTATGAACATTCCGGTAAAAAACATTTTTAAAAGAATAGTGGCGTCCATCAAACCTTTATGTTTATTATTACGTCATAAAACGATAGGGTCACCACTGGAAGTGTTACAGAGGCGCGTTATCGACGGCAAGACTGCACGCCAGTTCATTGCTTTGCGCGTAGAGGCGATGAGAGAGCTGGTGCGCATGTCTCGGTCGCCCCTAGCGCTCCCACGCCTTTAGGTCTCGGACGTGCAAAATTACTTGAACCAGGCGGCCACCTTATAGCTGAAGTTTCTGTTGCAGCGAGCAAGTTCTTCGACGGGTCCCTGCACCTGAGTGGACGGCCTAGCTTCCTGAGCGGCGACATCGTATGCACCTGCGACAGGTCCGAGAGTTGCGTGTGCCTGCCGCTGGGGTCGACGTCGGGCCAGCGGAGGAACAAGACCACAACCACAACCACCACCACAACCACCAGCCTCCACCCCAGCACCGGGGACCAGCAGCCACCAGGGGCGGCGCGCATACACCAGCTCGGCGACCAAGGTAAGGCTTATTCCACTCAGGTTGGCAAGCGCAATGCTTTTAGCCTGTAAGCTAAGATTTTCCGCCACTAAGTAAGCGCTAGTGTCGCATGTGTACCGGTTTTATTTCCTACGTTGAAAAAAAGGCATTAATCGTAAATAAAATATAAAATAACTACGTAACTAGGTAAAATATTTCTCTTTTATTTTTCATGTAGCTTAAAATTTTAATTATAGTCCATTCACGGTTACTTTACACTTTTCTAAAGCTCTACTAAAATTCTATTTCCAGGATGTTTCTCCACTTACTGCAAATAAAGCATAACCGACTGTAGTCAATTACATCAGAGGTACAACGCACCACTTTCGTGCGCCTTCAATGTAATAATATTTAGCAAAATAACTATTTCCTACTAAGCATTATTAACACACATATTTTCTTACTGTTTTTACTCTTATTATTTACAAATAAAAAATATTGTAATTTATAAATAAAATATTAGTTTCAGTTCAATTTAACCAAAAATTAGATACTTTATTGTTAACAGAAGTATAAACGCTTGTGATAAATGACATATTTAGGAAAGAACCAAACACTACATTCGTGGGGTGATTTTTCAAATTTTGTAATCAAAAAGTGTGAAGGAACAGCAAATAGACTATAAAAATGACCTCTTCGGAACATTGCGCACCTAGCAGCGGAAAATTTCCCTTTGACAAACTCTCCCGTACGAATACTAGTTTTGTTCCTAAGCTGAGTAGAATTAACAGTAACGGTAACCGCCCCCAGGCCCGCAGTCAGGTCTGCCAACTGTACCGTACCTAACATGATTTCCCGTACCCATTTAAGGTTTTAAAAAATTATTCCCGTGTGGACGTAGGACGGGACGTCGTATACCCCGTACCTCAGACTTTTTCGAAAATAAAATTAATATTAATGAACACAGCGACAGTAATTTACTACTTTCGCGGTTACAATAACGTTTGCTATAATAACGTTTATTCTATGCCTCAGTTTAGGAACAAAACCAGATTTCTTATGGGAGAGTTTGGCATAGGGAAAATTATCGCCGCTAGGTTCCACATGGTAACTTTCAATTGAAATTTTTAAGCTACGTGAATAATAAAAGAGAGTGGTTTTACTCAGTTACGAAGTTATTTTATATATTATTGATGTTTATTGCAATTATCCGGTTTTTTTAAGGTATAAAGTATAGAAAATTTGGTAAATTGCCGACACTAGCGCTTACCTAGGGGCGAAAATGTTTCCTTTGCCAAAATTACAACATTGATCTTCCCAAACTTGATTAGAAGTACGCTTAGCTCTAATGCCCTACCCCAAAGNTTACCTAGGGGCGAAAATGTTTCCTTTGCCAAAATTACAACATTGATCTTCCCAAACTTGATTAGAAGTACGCTTAACTCTAATGCCCTACCCCAATGACCACAGATAGTTACAACTGACGCCGACAGGTGGCATTCGTCTACAAGTGCGCTAGTGGAAGTAATGCTTGCCGAGATGCGTACAGTATATTTTCTTCCGAGGCGTGTTGGTGTCACCAGTCAAACTAAATAATGATCATAGCTGGGACTAATATTTTATAGCATACGTTGAGAGAAAATGTTGACGGTGTATAATACTGACTTTTGCACCTTGCAGGCAGCATTTAAAACTTTCTTTTTCAACAGTTCACCTTTATCATTTCATTGGGGTCAGATGTCGTGTGTCGAATTGTCGGAATTGCCTCTTACGGCAAATCTGAAAAAGTTGCAACCCTACCAGCAATGATATAGTTTTTTTTTTTTTTTTTTTTTTTTTTGCCAGCGAAAGGTCAATCACACAGTTTCTCATCACCCCCGCAACTGTGTCCTATCTCTGTGTGATGCAATGGTGCAGGATGTTTCTTATTTTCATTGATGCTTTACTTCCACATTACCTCCTTAAGCTGGTTCCACAATACAGCGATGCGTTGCAACGCGACGAGCAATACTTGATGTTTCACAATTGAGCGATGATCTGTCGGCTGCAGACGCCGTCTGAGATGGTGCTGCTATCTATTTTGAGGGTGGAAATGACATTTTCAACCTCACGAATGTAACAAAAGAACCGCGAAAAACATTGACACTGTATGTTTTAACTGGGTAGAAGGTAAACAAGCCAGTATGAACGCGATGTTCGATGAAAACTAACGAGAACGAGAGACGTAATAGGACGAAGGAGAATTATTTTGATGTTAAACTATTTTCATGACATTTTCCACATTTATAAGAAGCATTGTCTTCTATTTCGTGCTCGAGCAACAAGCGCAATCATCTTCAAAGATTCGACAGGCACGCCTGTGTTTATAGGCAACACCTTTGCCGCCCGTGAATGCGTTTAGAGTGTGCCTACCACGCAGGCGTGCAACTGCTCCATTTGTCGCGCCAACTTCTTGAGCAGGGTCGACTTGAGTGTTTCACTAAAGCGAACCTACCTGTTAAAGCGTCTATATCACTTTCAAGCATGAAAACCGGATTAAAGCTACAGCCTGGACTTTTTTTTTTTTTTTTTGCAATCATAATCTGGCAATTGCAATTTAATTTATAAAGGAGGATAATTTTAGGGACTACATTTTCTGAGTTTTAAAATCTCTTATAAAGAAAAATTATTTATTAATTTTTTTTGTTTAATTTTACGTAGTTCCCAACATTTTCATATAAGTTAAATACAAGTATTATTGCGTCAGGGGCGCATAGCCCGTTCTAGTAATCACTTTAGGCTGTGAGTCGTATTACAATTTCTGTTTCAATTTTCGTGATGGGGTCCTCTGAACAAGAATTCTAATAAATGTCACTGGGTAAATGGGAGAGGACTTCTGCTGTATTGCCCAGCTGTAATCCCGTATTGATTGTAGGTAGATGTAGAGTTTTAAAAATAGCACGAGGTCTCTCTCCGCGGTAATCCCTGTTCCATTCCTGGCAGGTCACACACGTGCTAAATTTGGTTGGACATTGCAGTAGGAGTTTATTTGGGGAACTCCCACCCCCTGCCCTCTGTTGCATTTCAACGCCACCCCATGTTGGCGCATGCAGTTGTAACACATTGGACTCGCATTCCGTAGGAGTCGGTTTCGATTCTTGCTACGACCATAAAGATTTCAGTTTTCCGTAATTTACTGAAATCACTTCGGTGTATGCTGGAATTGTTTACCTTTATCACACGTCATAACTGCTTCCTTACAAGTTCCTTATTTACCTATCATCTAGTTGCGACTTTAATGGCCTCTCTGTTGACTAGACGTGAAGAGGTGACGGATACGCACGGACACCACCTAGGAAACCCGTTCGTCGGTGGTTGTTAACCCCGTCCTAGGGTTTACCGCGCAATATGGGGCAGCGGTGGCGTAGTGGCCAGGGCGCTCGCCTCCCCCCACGGTGATCCGGGCTCGATCCCCGGCGGGTTCACTCCCGGATCTTTGCATGTGGGAATCGTGCTGGGCGATGCCGCTTGCCGGTGGGCTTTCTCGGGGTACTCCCGCTTCCACCGCCCTTGCATTCCAGCGCCACTCCATTCTAGGGCCTCATTTCTGTCATGCTCAGGTATGACGGCCACCTACGGGTCCCAGCACCTTTCTGGCAGTGAGCCTCCCACAACGGAACGGGACCCACGTGTCCCCACACGCCATTATTATTACCGCGCAATACCTTATCTTGTGAAGAGTGGGTATGTTGAGAGCAGTGAATGTTGGTGTAAACATACTGCCCAGCGCTCAGTTCAAGCTCATACAAGAACCCTAGCAATAAAAGGGTAGTCTCCTTTGGGAAACGCCCAACATGCCTTTAAGACACTAAAGACGATGACACTGGTCAAGGAGATTTTTCAGGAATATTGGTGCGATGAATGTTGATGTTTGTAAACAAGATGATCGGTTTCACAGGCAAGTTCCTCAGTGTCAAGAAACTTAGCTGTACGTGTATTGTTCTGTATGGGCTTCGTTTGCAGGATACGACAGCTAACCGTAATAGTTAGGGTTTGAATTTTTTTAAAGGGAGGCTTGTAATTTCCCCCGGAACTTCAGTTGCACGTGTTAGTTAGATCTATATAATAAACATTATTTGTTGGAAGACTTTTGCTGTTCGTGAGGGTGTACACAGTAAAAAATTTCTTCACCTGTTACAAAAATTCTTTGGGAAGTAGTTGCCAAAGAATTTCTTGTAAGTCTACAGCCGAAATATTGTATATTTACAAAACATGATTTTAGAAAACATACAAATTTGTTTATGTGGTCCAATGTTTATAATATACTTANTATTGTATATTTACAAAACATGATTTTAGAAAACATACAAATTTGTTTATGTGGTCCAATGTTTATAATATACTTAAAGTCTACAACACTTTCTGTTAAAATTCAACATTAGTGTTACACATTCCACATTATGGTTTTGTCAAATTTACTTTAATTTATTTGTAGTGTTACAAATAGATATTTCGCAACTAGTTTCCAAAAAATTCCTTGTGCAAATAAAAAATTGTTTACATTGTAGTTAATCAAATTGATGNTATTGTATATTTACAAAACATGATTTTAGAAAACATACAAATTTGTTTATGTGGTCCAATGTTTATAATATACTTCAAGTCTACAACACTTTCTGTTAAAATTCAACATTAGTGTTACACATTCCACATTATGGTTTTGTCAAATTTACTTTAATTTATTTGTAGTGTTACAAAAATATATTTCGCAACTAGTTTCCAAAAAATTCCTTGTGCAAATAAAAAATTGTTTACATTGTAGTTAATCAAATTGATGTTACAGCCGTGGCTCAGGCCGCTGTGATGTGGTCTCGTAAAATGTAGTAAAATGTGTGTTGCGGAAGGAAATGTGGATGTTTCTTAAATGGTTTAGTGCTAAAGGCGATGTACATATTCTCGACCCTGTACAGCTGTTCACGCTTAATCGAGCACTTTTGAAATCAACCTTTTGGAAAACGTCACTGTCCTTACTTGCATATATTTTAACAACAACATTGACTAGCAAGTGCCCAGTAAAATTGTTAACAACGGAGAGCTTAACGTTGAAATAAAAGTGTTAATTAAACATTNTTCCGTTTGTTCACGCTTAATCGAGCACTTTTGAAATAAACCTTTTGGAAAATGTCACTGTCCTTACTTGCATATATTTTAACAACAGCATTGACTAGCAAGTGCCCAGTAAAATTGTTAACAACGGAGAGCTTAACGTTGAAATAAAAGTGTTAATTAAACATTTGTGAATACTGAAATTACTTATTTTGTTTCTGCTTTAATTTAACGCATAAAAGTCTAAGTATTAGGAAATTGGTAAAATATTTACTTTTCTAATAATTTCGCAGTCCCACTTGACCGACGCATGAATAAAGTGATCAGGCCCTTGGCAGTGTTAATTTTACGTATGCTGGAAGAACACACATTGTGCGTACAAGCAGATCTCAAGCGGGGCTTTCAAAAGTGCTCAGTTTACCGTGGAAAGCGTGCAGGTATCAACAGATGGCGTGGTGTGGCGTACTGTGCAGGTCGACCTGCGGCGTGCGGCGTCGACTGCGTAGTTGGAGTGACTGCAGCCAGCCTGCTGGTGCTGCTAGCGACTGTCGCCGCCTGCATCCTCTGGAGGTACAGGTCGGTACACAGTGCACTGCAACATGCGCAAGCCAGCTGCGCAGTGGGCAAACCCTGCGTCCCAACCGTAGACGGGAAACGGGGCCTTGAGATTCGATGAGGGTGAAGCGAGGTAAATTTGTGGCAGGGTGGGGGAAACCGGAGATCCCCGAGAAAACCCACCAACCAGCGGCATCGTCCGGCACGATTCCCACATGCAAAAATCCGGGAGCGACCCCACCGGGAATAGAAATGAATTGCCATGCCATTTTACATTTGTATACTTGCATATTCTATGTCCTACGCCTCACCAGGATCGATCCCAGGGCGGACCAGACGTTACATTTTGTGCCCGTGGAAAACATGTCGATTATTCTATTTTTTTCGGGTACTTCCGAGTCTAACATCCCTACCCGTCTTCGTCGTGAGTTCCACGTCATTTAACCCCCTTGAATGTTGATGAAACCCTTCAGGGTCCCTCATTGCACAAGCATTTAATATGGTAGGATCCATTTCGCCCATTTGTACTATGTTCGTTATGAGCATTTATTTTTCACCGTCACAAGTAAAAGGGAGAAAAATATTAATTATCTTTGTTGCCGAGGACGTAAAAGTTGTAGCTGCCTTCAAACTGCTGAGTTTCGGGTTTAAAGCCCGGGTAGGATATATGACGTCTGGATATTGTTTGCAATCGTATATTACGATTTGGTTTCTTATGTTAACGTACATGGAGTGAAACTTTGTCATAAGATGTGTGCTAACGTTTCGGAACTTCAAGTTCTGAATTTGTGAATCGGTAAACAGAATTACAAATATGAAAGAAAAGAAAAAGTTTGCAGAACAACCTATTTTAGTGAACAAGCGCTGAAACTGACGAAACTCCGTGGATTTTGCGGTTCTAGAGGCAAGAACGCAGTCCGAAGTTTGGGATCTTTTACACTACTGAGCATTTAACCAAATGTAAAAAATTTGTAAGTACTTGTTCGTCTGAAAACAAAATGTACATAAAAGTTTACATGTTTGTTTAAACACGTGATGCCAATGGATTTGATGGCATTTTGTGAGCCAGTGTGTGAAATATGCGCAAGAGATGGAAATAAGTTTTTCCCCATATTTAAATCAGTGCACAAGAACAGACTTGAACTCCCCGTCAAACGCAACTTTCGCCAACAAGGTCTTAGTCACCTTCTGACCAACAGATTCCAGATCACAATCCGCGGTGAACTACAGACTTTCATCAGTAATTTCGATCGCTGAAACACTGCTGAAAGAATAAACGATTAATAAACTTCTACCTACCGAAGCATGAGCAGAATGAACTTGAAACTATTGCCTTGGATCTGTGGCATTCACAACAAGCATATACAGAGCGCGGTTTAAATAACTAAATCCATTTATTCAAAATATAACAGAGCAACCGTTTCCCTCGGTTTAACGTTATTTTCAATTTTTAGGGTTTAGAGTTACTGTGATACGTGAATGGGGCTCGACGTTTACATACGCAAGTTTAGGTTACATTTGCTTGCAGGTTCTCCTTTCGCAGTATGCTATCGGCAGAATGGCCGCGTTTAGAAGTACCAAATGAAAATAAATCTTCCTGTCGAAGAAACCCTGTCACGGTGCAGGATGTGAACTGTCAGTATTCACGATCTGTAATGCACATACAAAGTTAAAAAAAAAATAACGGCCATGTACGCAGTTATAATTTGTGATCGAGTGGAAGTAAAAGCTCGCATTTTCGACAATATTTACGGGTATCTAAAAATTGATTACATATTTTGCTTATCAAAATTCTAAAAATGGTTTGTATTTGACTATGCGTATGTCCTTGACTCCTCATGTTTCAAGCCGTTCTCACAGTTGACTAAGTATTTTTTTTGTTAAAATCCCACCTGTGGGTCGACAATTCAAACCCAGCTCCCGGCGGGGATCCTTGAGGACACGGCACTATATTGGTGCGTATATTTTGTATGTTTTTTGTTGGCGCTGGAGGGGAAGAGAAAAAAAAGGGAGGCAATTTTCTTGCCCTCATCCGCACGTAATCCACCCTCCGTGCTTACCGGCAACGACAGGTCTGTCCCCAGAGAAAGTAAGATCTAGCGCCAGATACATTCAATCCACGTTGAAACTACCTCAGGCGGAGAGGAACTCATGCATTTTTTTAGTCACACCCGTTTGTGGAAAAGATCGCGCCTTACCTTGATCGGTGTGTCTACTCGCAATTTGGAACGCAAGATCTTGCAGGATCGTTTAGCGGCAGTTTATGCCGTGCGCGTCTCTGCACTAGCGCTAACACAAAAATGTTTTAATTATATAAATTTTTTTCTTAGTCTGAAAAGTTGTAATCCTTGGTCGCATCTTCGTGGACTTCGAGCAATTGCCGCATAAAATTCAATTCAGCAACTTTGAAATCAAGCTTGGGAAAAACATACCTCCCGGCAACCGTACGTGATATAACTGTGATCACGACAGTTACACACACACTCGAGTTACCAGCAAATTGCGAAATGTAGTCCCATTTTTTAACGTCTTATTAAAGCTCATCGATTAGCCAGGTGGGATTAAAATAGTTTTATTCTTGTTTTATGTACGTTAGAGTGAGTACTGGAATGATAAAAATTATACGTTCATCTCGATTCCTCGATTTCGCGTGGCTGGCATAGAGTACACATTTTTGTGTAAAATTATTTTATATATGATACATATTGTTAAAACAGATCAAAAGTGCAATTTAGCTATCATTAGAAGATATTTTCTTGTTAGTTTCTTTAATTGTGTAAGAGGCAGTTCGAGATTGTCGAGCGGGTTACGTTTATTGCTTATACATGCATGTTCAAACATGTACGCGAACATATACAGAAGATATACATTATGTAATGAACATGTTATATATCAAGAAAACTATAACACATTTATTATTCATATATATTTTTATATGCAATGTTATGTTTAATATTATATATATGTATAATATGTATACATGCACATACATATACACAGAAAATAATCGATTGCTCTTGAACAGGAACTTACGGCTAACAATATTTGACGAATTGAAAGTCCCTGTTAAATATAAGATTATAAAATAGTTTATTGCATAAATACTATCTTAAAATTATATATTATCAAAGTTTTACCCTGACATGAAATTAAAATTATAATGCAATTTTTTGTAAGTGTTTAGTTGCGAAATGTTTTCAACCTCGTCAGTTTATTCTGAAAAGTAAGACAATATACGTATTTTTCATAGTAGCTTTCGAAATTCACTCATACGTAAAATGAAAAAACTAAAGTTATAATTTCTAATCGTTATGTCAATTCCAAACAATAACATTTTTAATTGCAACTCGCAACTGTTTTCTGGCTCGCATTTCATTCGGTATTGATAGTCAAATAAACAGATAAACTCGATAAATATTTGTATTGTTGAACAATGACGACTTTTTCCGATATTTAATCCATTTCAGTGCTTTTTCACTAAAATAAGTTGTTCTGCAACGTTTTTTTCATATTCATAACTGCATTCAACAACATGCCTTATTCCATTAACACGTTCTCAAGTGCTGAATGAGTAAATATATTTTATTGATCGGTTCAATTCTCTCTATTAAATGGAAGATCATTTTTCTATTTGTAACAGGCTGCACCACAGAACATTTTCTTCGTGTCATTGTATTGAAGCATTTTGACGCATTTCAAGGACGAAATGGGTATTAATGGTGTCGCTTTTAGACGGCCGGTTTCTTCGCGTTGAAATGTTGAAATGCGCGAAGCGGGCGAAAACTCGTCGCCAACTAGCGCATTACTCCTTCACTTCTAGTGTCATGACTTCTGAAATCATACTGCTGTTGTGCTGACTTCTCTCAGCTAGGAGGAGCCTCGGTGGCTGAGCGGTTAGCCTGCTCGCCTCCTACCAAGGCGAACCGGGCTCAATCCCCGACCGGATCCACTCCTGGATCTTCGCATGTGGGAATCACGCCGGACGATGCCGCTGGTCGGCTGGCTTTTCTCGGAGATCTCCCGTTTCCCCCGCCCATTCATTCCGGCACTGCTCGATACTCACCTCAATCACCCTCATCAGCTCTCAAGGCCTCGCTGTTAAGAGCCGCTCATATCACTTCTCTCACTCAGCTAAGATACAAGTTCGATCCCACGGCGGACCAGTTGTTACAACTTCCGCTCGTAAAAAAATCTCAATTATGTTCTTTTCTTTTTTTTCGGAGTATTTCAGAATCTTACACACACGCATCTCCATCGTGGGTTTCACGTTATCTCAGCCCTCTGAGGGTTGATGCAACCCTTCAGGTTCCCTCGTTGCACAAGCAGTTGATGTGGTAGGAGTCTTTTTCACACAGGTAAAAGTTATTCACGGTAAAATGAGCACTTCTGAAATCAACGTATGAAAAATGTCACTGCCCCAACCTGCATATATTTTAACCGGAACAGTGACTGGCGTGCGCTCAGTAAAGTTGGTAACTTCGCAGAGGAATTAGTTTCATGTCTAAACGTTGAAATAAAAATGTTAAGTAAACATTTGTAAATACTAAGATTATTTATTTCTCTTTCTGAGTTTCTTTAGTACATATAAGTGTATGAAAAGACAAATATGTAAAATATTTACTTTTTTAATAATGTAACTTCACCGACGCACGGATAAAATGACGACGCCCATGAAAATGAGAATTTTACATATGGTAGAAGAATTCGCAATGCGCGTGCCAGTAGATCTTAAGCAGGGCTTTCAAAAGTGCTCAGTTTACCGCGAACAGCATATAAGAGAAAAGTGGTGCTGTGGAGAAATTTAGGCGGCTCTTAACAGCGAGCTCTTGAGAGCCGATGAGGGTGAAACGAGGTGAGTATGTAGCAAGGCCGGAATTAAAGGACAGGTTAAACAGGAAATACCCCGAGAAAAGCCGCGGACCAGCGGCATCGTCCGGCACGAATCCCACATGCAAAATACGAGAGCGTCCCCGCCGGGAATCAAGCCCGGTTCGCCTTGTTTATAGTTTAACCACTATACCACCGCGACCGCTCTTAATGTGGCCGCCTGGTTGAAGGAATTTTGCACGTCTGAGGCCTAAAACCTGGTAGCGCTAGGGGTGACCGAAACATGCGCATCAACTCTCTCATCGCCTCTAGGCGCAGAAAACTTAACTGGCGTGCAGTCTTGCCATCAATAACGCACCTTTGGGAGACTTTCAGTGGAGACCTTACCATTTTACGACGTAATTATAAAAGTAAAGATTTGATGCACGTCTGTATTGCTTTTTTAATGTATTGCATAGGAATGTTCGTACCTAAAATTGACCGTGAAATCTCCCGTTTGAGCCATATTCACTATCACAAAAACATGCTTTAGAGATAAATGGAGGAACTGAAAAACGCATACAGACGTGTGACGTTTCTTAAATGCTATTCGTAAGCAGAAATTACTCAGATACGCTAAGCGGTTTTTTTAATGAGAAATTTTCTGCTGGAGCTCTGCACGTCGTTCGGCGGCCTACCCAGGCGGTCACCTTAAAATGTAAGGATGCGTGTTGAAGGTCAGTGTGTGCGTGTGCGCAGGTGCGTGAGCCAGTCACGGCGGGCGAGGAAGTACGCCGGTGCATTGACGTCGGTGTCCGGCGTCCGCTCCGACTACCTGGACAGGAGACAACAGCATCTGGACGGACGCCTGCCGCCCTTCGACGCCAGCCTGCCGCTGTCGCCCGAAGACCCACGCATCACGGTCAGTCTCTCTCGCCACGCCTCCATTAAGGCTGTGGGAACCCAAAAAAATAATAATTTTATGTTTGTACCAAACATTAATCAACTCGTACGCATTGTGTGTGTTGACATTTCCCTCGTATAAATTTTTTTTTTTTTTCACTTTTTATTTTTTGAGTAATTTAATGTCAAATACCAAATTCTTCTGTTTTGTTGCAGCCGTCATAACAACTACTAAGTTGAACAAATGAACACATCTACAAAGTGAACTAACCCCATGGGCTACTGAGTTACGCAAATGTTATCACCAAATAGAGTAACCAGTTATGAATAAAATGTGAAATACCACAATTTTTTTGCATATTCTTAACACTTTTATAAAAATGCATGAACTGTTTTTGGTGATTTCATATATGTCAAGCCGTAGCCCACTGCATTAGTTTAGTAACCGTTAAGAATCGGATGTCAATAGAACATTTTTTTGCTTATAATCGTCAATAGTATCACCTCCATGAGAATTACCAATTCAATCTCAGAAGCTAGTTTCAGTTGGTAAAAAACAGTAAAACATAAAGAAAAATAAAGAAAAAATTAAGTACAATAACAAAAAAATGCATAGGTATATAATTGGCGATAGGAAGTAAGTTCTGGAAGGAGTATTTGTTTAAATAAATTGAATTAACTATATTGTTTAGTAATGATATAAAAATGTTGCTTAACACCGTATTAATTATTTAGGAAAATCTTATATCATCTACGAAGTACCTAAAAATTATTTTTAATTAAAATATCTGTAGTTATTTGGATTTATTAACTACAGCGTACTCATCAAGAATTTTACTGGAGAAATATAGACATGCGTAGTTAACTATGATTCATTTGGTAATAATATTCCTACATAATTAATGAACATGTCGTTTAATACATAGAGCAATAGATTATTTTCCCTATATTAGCGAGCTTTATTTCAAAATGTGACCGATACAGGTGGCAGTAGGCGATGTCCCGGGTTGGAATCCCGGTAAAGCCATTTATATGAGTACCTTGTTCAGATATTGTTGCTTGTGTTCGTACACCATGTAAATTGTCCCCCTAACTGAACTTCCGGTATAAAGCGGAGACGTTAAGATACAATAAACGAAGAAAAATTATCCTCGCTTCAACGTTTAGCGCGGTGAGATTTTGGCAACCAATTTCCGTGTTACGGTTAAAATATAGCTTGTAAATTCCTCTGATAAAATAGCGAACAAGGCCAGTCATTCAATGGTTTTAAAATAATATCAGTTCTTATTATAAAATTATCTGTACCAATGTTGGTAATTATTTTGGTCTCCATTTTTTTTTTCAATATTCCCAATTAAAACATTTGGTATTGTGTCCATTGTAATTTTTTCATTGTTTCTACGAAATTCAAAAATTATTTTATTTATATTTTGGTAGAGATACTGGCCCTGATTGTACGGGCAAGACGTTTTAGTTAATATTCTGAAGTTTAATTATTTACTGTATCCCATAGTATCGCAGTTTTGGAGAGAACGAATATTTCAACGTCTGAAGTGATAGCAGTACATACTAATGGACGAGGAGCGGTGTGCAAAATCTGTATCCAAACCCTGGACGATATACAAGTGTTTAATTTTCTGTTTTCGCTAGTATTGTCATTATTTCCGACAGCCGTTTCAGTGTTTAAGGTGGACACACAATAAACAACAAAATACATTATCAAACTGCAAACAAAAAACCACCTGTTAAATGTTAAACAAATTTCCTGGTTTAAAAATCTGTTTTGTTGTAAAATCATAAACGCATTTAAAAAAGATAAGGTTTTGCTCATCACCACGAAATTTTCCAGTTACCACAAACACTTCGCATAAACGCACACGAAATTTTATTGTAATTTTTATTTTTTCACTTACAAACCATTAGACTGAATGATTTCAGTGTACGAATACTAGTTTGCATAGCGCAAGATTCGTTCGAATCCCGGTGGTAATACGTTATTCACGGTTAGTTAAGAATGTAAAATATCCTTCTTCTTAACATGATATTTCTGCTGCTGAATTCAAAGGCCAGACTCGTAATGGAAGCAACAGCAGTTGGTCCAACTAGTATCACAAATACTAAGTTTGCACTTAGTGTAAACTTAGTATATACACCCGTGTAACGAGGTATACCTATACGCCCGTGTAACGAAGACAACTGCAGTGACTATAACAGTCGCTGCAGTAAACGTTATTCCTCTAGCGTTGCACGGGTGTCTCACTGAGCTAACAAACTCGCTCATCGCTCTTCAGGTCGGAGAAGTCAGGACCCGGCATATTAATCTAGTGCGCGTCCCACGGAACCCGAAACGACTCGTGTAGAAGCTGAGGCCAGTGATGATGAAGCTGTACCCGCTCATTACTGAGGATCGCGCCCCAGGCAAAGTCACGCTGATGGAACACAACAACACAACTCGCGCCGCTGGAACCGAGAAAGACGTTCGCAGTTTGCAGTCGTCGTCACTCGGGCACGCAAAGGAGGAAGAAACCCGGCGAGTCCTGATTACAAGTAGGCTCCGAACTACATGGTAGCTCTTAAATTGAGCCATGCCAAGGGTTTTGTGCCAACCATCACTATTACAGCCTCCAAAAGCTACCAAGAGACCTTTGTTCGCAATTATAAAATCCTGTAAACCCTCCCGAGAATAGAACTCTAGCCTTTAATTAACCTATCAGGAGACACTATTTTTTGCAAAAAAAAATATATATAACAGCGCGTTAGTGGCTGTTTTGAAAATAATTTTTTATGTCACGAAACTAGAATTTAAAAATATATTATCTGTTTTAAATTTTATGTTAGGTATACATGTACGAGGAAAGAATATAATTCAAGCACTGGAAACGAAGCACAAAATTATTACTGTAGATTCCTGTGACAGAATTAGACGTAATTTTGAAAACGGTAGCAACCATGTTGTTGTATGTTCTTTGAATAACTCGCCTCCCACCTAAACGAACCGGGTTTGACTCCTGGAGGGGGCCCTCCCGGATATTCGCATGTGAAAATCGTGCCGGACGATGCCACTGATCGGTGGGTTTTCTCGGAGATATCCCGTTTCCCCCACCCTTTCATTCCTGCGCTGCTCCATACTCGCCTCGCTTCACCCTCATCGGCTCTCAAGACGAAATCTCGCCGAAATCTCTTCACTCACTCACCCGACGAGACAATCAGGACAGGTCAGAAGCGCGCACAGTTTTCTCGGCGAACCAGTAGCGACGTTTCGCGAACTGCAATCTGTCCCAGTCTTCAGGCAAACGTTGTTGCACGCAGGTTTCGATTTACATCGCCAACTAAAGAAGCCCGTCAATACGCCATTGTACCTACCTGCAGTGCGGTGGGTCGCGTTTCAATTAGCGGGGTGGCGGGCGCCGAAATAACTCGGCATCAGTCTGGAGCCGCCTGGCGTAGAGATTTAATGCGCGTCCTCCCGGGAACATGATCCGTCTCCAGACGCCTACCTGGAGGAGGCGGGACGTCTTAACGAGGTCCCGTGGGAGAGCTCGGGGCATCCTCCGTGCTTGAAGCTACGCGAGGGGAAGGTCCTGTGATGTTCCCAGACTGCTGACCCTCGACAGCGGTGATGAATCTAGGGGAAAGCTTATAAATATCCATATTATTTTCACTCGTACGAATAAAAATGTGTTGGCTAATAACACGAATACCTATTTAAAAATAGATTCAGGATACCAGTAGCCGAGTACCGATTTTTATATATTTTTGATACTTCATCAGTATATTGTGTATATGATATAGATCACATGGCATGTAATATAACTGGCAAAGTTAATTAGAAGCATTGAATCTTGGACTCCCATATTCCGAAATTTTAGACTTTACGGTGCTATAGTATATTTTGAAAACTATAATCGAGAGACTACAAATATTTACATTTATGTGGTCCCTGAAATAGATAAGTATAATGTTCGTATATAATGTCCCTCACTTAAAGAGAAAAAAATATATTCTGTTACCCGAACAAAGCATTTTGTTGAGTAAACAAATCTT
This sequence comes from Clitarchus hookeri, assembly GCA_002778355.1. NCBI lineage: Eukaryota > Metazoa > Arthropoda > Insecta > Phasmatodea > Phasmatidae > Clitarchus > Clitarchus hookeri. The sequence goes on from NQII01002312.1 coordinate 107,553, forward strand.
GAAAAGAAACAAAATTAATTTTGTTCATATAATAACATACACGCTTGAATTAACAAAACCTCTGTATTGGGCCAAAAAAATTAACCATCCAACATTTTTTTTTTTTAGTTGAAACAACGGCATATATTTATTTTGCACCTCATTTGATTTTCTTCGTTCGAAAATACAGCTAGAGTATTTGTTTGTGATTTTTGTGACAAATAAAATAGTTGGTGTGTTTGTTGGTGCATTTATTGATGCTACATAATGGTATAAATATCATGATAAAACAATTTCAAAAGGAAACTCAAAAGCGAAGGTGTCAAACTTGAAATATTTATTTGCGCACGTTGTCCAGTATTCTAAATGTATATATTGTTACGTGTCGCTGGTCCGCGCCGCTGACGTTTGCCCGCCCCGCGCAAGCAAGCGAAGAGGACATAGAGTCGTTACATGATAGCGGCGGCAGCGAGGCAAAGGATTGTTTTGAATGAACAGGCGAGCGATAGGCCGGTGGCCGCGTATCTGTTACGTAAAGCGAGCCGACACGATTATTATTTTTGAGGCCCTGTGTTTCCTTCGCGTGGAAAGGCACCAAGAGCTGGATGTCAAATTTATAATGTTAAACTAAGGGAGCGGCATATCATAAAGGACGCCACCACACACGCCGATGAACCTATCGCAGCTCGCGCCTCGCTGACCCTGAGAAGCTCATATTTATCCATTTATCATGCAGGAATGTAGTTGGCATCACCATTGCCTTTCCCAGAACAACTTGGATTGCCGAGAACGTACTAGATTGTACCTACCTCAAGTATAAATACCACATGCGGGCCTCTGAGGAATGAGTGATTGAGAGCCGAGAGTTTGGCGTCTCGTGCGACCTTAGCGACAGTTGGGCGATTCCGGAGCGGCGAGGGACGACTGTAGTTATCTGCGAGAGTGCGGTGAAGGGTGGGACTGATCTGCGGGACTGTGGACTGGATTCGTGAGTGAAAAGACATTCGGGACAATGGAAATAGACAGTTTTAACTAGACGTGTGGAAATAGGCTTAATTGAATCAGTTTAAGGGACATTAGCAATAGTAAAAGACTTTAATTTAAATGAAGATAGTAATTAAATACTGCGCTCAAAAAGAATAATAAGAGTTAATAGGATGCTAAGACTGGTAAATAGCCGATGTTTGACTGTTTGTAGCATTGAGAATAAAAATAATTATCTAATTTAGTTCTTTTATTTTTATTAAGACCTCCATCCCTCACGAACTTGGGCTTCCGAGTTTTTTTTATATTAAACGTAAGTCTTTAACTTACGTACAGCCGAAAATATCTTTGGTTGCGCAAACCAAATCTTAGTTTGGAGCAACCAAATAAGAACAATAAAATAATTTGGTTTCAACAACAAAATATCTCATTACCCCTATACAAACAATTAATTTGGTTTGCGCCAAACAAATTTCGTTTTATTCAACAAAATAATGTCTCAATGCGCGAGAGGGAATCGTGCCGGACGGTGCGCTGGTCGACGGGTTTTTTCCGGGATATCCAGTTTCCCCTCCCTTGTATTCCGGCGCTGCTCCATTCTCACCTCACTTCGCCCTTGTCTCTCAAGACCTCATTTTTAAGAGCCTCCCAACTCTCTCAACTCAACACAAATTTTTCTCAGTGCAAATAGCGTTCAACTTTCCAATTTTTGTCACTTTTTTTTTTTTTACAAGATGCGTGACGTCGATTGGTGTTCCGCCTTAATTTGAATAGGAAGGATTCAACACATCGCTGACAACGAGGTCATTAGAGAAGCGTGCTCCACGCTTCTTTAGATAAGCAGGAACGGGGAAGGAATCGGCCAAGGCCTGGAGTAAGGAACCCACCCAGCACTCGCCGGGAGTGATTTCGGGAAACCGTGGAAAACCGAAACCAAGTTGGTGGGACCAGGACTCGAACTGGTCCTCCGCGTGTGGATGTCTTCGCGTATCCACTACTACCAACAGCATCGGACAGTATAGTCTGAACGATCCACATGGTGGGTTAAACGGCGATACGACCACCCTGCCGTTTTCAGCCCGATCACGAGTCCTCTCTCGATGTCCATCAATTAGGTAAAGCGACGTCTTTGGCGTCTCCCGGGCATCTTTCTGTGCTCTGTACGCTTCCTTGGTATCGTGTAGTGTTTCTCGCGTTAATGCGGCTTTGACTACACGCCAGTGTCTACGACCGCTGGTCGGTGATTGCATTATCACTGCCTGGTGTGCGGTCAAATGCAAACGCACCAACAAGGGATCATGTTCTTACCAGTCCATATTCTCGCTATTTACATCGTTTCGTGGTTGTCGCATAGGTTTTTTTTTTTCGTACTGCGCTATTTTTATTGTCCGGCAGTATATATTCCGGCACGAACTGGAAATCATTTTGCCAAAAGGTGCTTATTTTTATTGTCCTCCAACATGGCGATTGTATCTTTAAAATAGTCGGCACGTGTGGCAACATTACAGTGAGCCAAATACACTACATCCGTTACTTATACCACTGTCATTAGAACGGTTTAATTTTACAGTAAGTTCTTTGGGGACTGAAAAGTAATGAACAGGTTATGTAGAGTTTTTTTTTGTAAACTCGTACGTTTTCGAATTAGCTGCTTAGTGGATTCACGACACTGATAATATTTTGATGTAAACAACACTACTGCAAACAAATTACTTTCTGTATCTATTTAAAGGCAATAACATACCGTTCTCGCTAGACGATATACTCCATTCGCAATGATTTCAATCTACTTTTGGATTTTAAAATTAATGTCATTAATAAAAAGTGGAATATTTTTAATAATTTTTGAAATACTGCATAGGTGTCAGATAGAAATTCTTGTCGAAACTGTATCACACAGCATGTGAGTACAAGAAGTGTTCAAATGCATTTTAGAACAGTGAGGAAATATGAACATCTTGGCGAATGGATGCCACCTTCGTCGCCAGGAGCCTTCAGACCACAAGGTTTTCTAGTTCGAAACTTGGTCTGGCCACTGACGTGTGTGTCGTTCGCAGGTGTTAATTAAAGTCAGTGTGAAAGACTGAACTTCAAGATTTCAGCTAATATTATGTTAAAAACGTACACACCTTTTCCCAGAAGTTCAGAAGATGTTACCACGAACTGAGCGAACCTAGCCAAAACACATTTCTGTGTATAGTAATAAAACTTATACTCTTTAGAAACTATAAATAAGAATAAAAGTATTTACATTCTGTCAATGAAATAAACGTATCGTAAACATCAGTTTCCCAAGGTAAAGAATGCGTCCGTGGATTGAAAATCAGAATCAACGAAATAAGTAAGATACTAAAAATCAGGGTTAATCGTGGTAAGTTTTGACACGTGTATTTAAAGTCATAAAAGAGACTTCGAACTATATTACTTACTAAAAGAAGGGTTACCTTCTCCTGTTGTAGTACTCTCTTGCAAATGTATCAGCTTCCTTTTCTTCGGCTGAGCACTACACTTCGCACTTCCCTTCGTACTGTATCGACGCTCCATTGTTTATTTATGTATTCACGTTACAGTGCCAACACTTGAAACGAGGCGATACTAATGATTTCCGCGCCGGAACTGCGAATAATCTTCGCAGGTTTCTGTTGTCGCTCGCCACAACGTGTCAAGCTGTCATGCGAGACGAGACGTAAAGTGATGTACGGTTTCCTCCCTCTACTATCTGCAAGGCAATGCGCTATGATTCTCTGTAGTTCAAAACATGCCTATGTCCAAAACGTATTTTGCAGTGTGACACATTAAAACTGATTTATTTAATTTAATGAAAAAGTAATAACATCAAGCTATTGATAAGTGCGGTTTTCAATAACAAATAAAATTATTTACCCAGCTACATAAAAACATTCGTTAGTTTTTTTATGGGGAAAAAACACTTTTTCTCGTATATAACATGTCTGTACAGAAAAAACTTCGTATTTCAAGTGGCAAAAATTAATATTTAAACAATAATTTAGACTTTTTATAAATACTGTTCTAAAGATTTTATGTTCCTTTTGTGTGTTCAGAAAACTGTATTTCAAAAGAGCTTATAGTTCTCTTGCAATTTGCTAATTTGCTAGTAAAAATTAACATTGGTGGTTAATGGAGGCGAAATGGCTCCCAGTGGTTTATTACCACCTAATTAAAACTAAACACTTATTTCATTGTAAAAAATCACTTTTGTATCTTAATTTATGACAGTATGGTGCTCCACTTGTTAATATTAAACTTGTTATTAGGACTGCAAGCGAAATTTAACGTGATGTTTTACGAGGTTATCAGTACGGACACTAGAAAATCCTTAAAATTTATCTGCAAATATGTCTTCGAAATCGCTGTAACGCATTGAGTGGCTCGTGCCTTTTACAGTACCGTACGTTGGAATCTAAGAAACATTTCAATGTTGCCGTGGTAAACCGTTATCTCTAATGATCATGTAATACGTGTGGTTAGCTCTAAACTGCAAGGAACCACGAGGTAAACTATGTCAGAATTACCTTCTAAAATTGCCGAACGAAGTTTTCATTACAACCTTCTTAAGGTAGAAGCGGTGCACATTTCACTCGTTAAGAAAATTGCCAGCTAAGTGCGATTTATGCTGCATATAAACGAAGAATGCAAATATTTAGTAAAACTGCAAAATATTTTTTTTTGAATTTACTAATTTAAATGTTCATTAAATCAAATAATAAAAGTACATTTCAAATTTTCATTAAATCAAANGCCGTACGTTGGAATCTAAGAAACATTTCAATGTTGCCGTGGTAAACCGTTATCTCTAATGATCATGTAATACGTGTGGTTAGCTCTAAACTGCAAGGAACCACGAGGTAAACTATGTCAGAATTACCTTCTAAAATTGCCGAACGAAGTTTTCATTACAACCTTCTTAAGGTAGAAACGGTGCACATTTCACTCGTTAAGAAAATTGCCAGCTAAGTGCGATTTATGCTGCATATAAACGAAGAATGCAAATATTTAGTAAAACTGCAAAATATTTTTTTTGAATTTACTAATTTAAATGTTCATTAAATCAAATAATAAAAGTACATTTCAAATTTTCATTAAATCAAATAATAAGAGTACATTTAAATAAAAATTAAGCCTATCGCCATTGCGGATGCTTCAGAAAGCACGTTTGGCCAAAAAACGTCCATCAAGCAAGATTATCATATTAATTACTCTACCTGTTTGTAATAAAAATGTATTATATTGTTAACAAGCATTATTGACTAGCTTTATGTACGAGTGCATCCATTTCAGTCATGAAGGTTATAATTTTTATAACTGAAACGAACACATGTTAAATCAATTATCAAAAACAATTTTTTAACATTTGTGCTAATAGTTCCTTACCTGCAACCATAATACTTATAACAATTACTTTATTTGACAATTTCATTTTGCAAAATAAGATTTATAAAATATCCAAAAAGGAAAAACACTTAAATTTTAATTGAAGATATTCTCATAAATTTACTTTTTTAATCATTTAAATTATGTAGTATATTTTAGAAAAGTAATTTGCAGTGTTACGCATTCTTCATTAATGTGCAACATAAATCGTACTTCGTAACAATTTTGGTAGAGTTTATACAACCATTTTTTAATACACCCAGCAGATGTATAGTCGGGTGCTCCACTAGAAGTAAATCTCCCTCTTTAAGGCGATGGTCACCAAAAAAATTCATTATTTTATATTTGTACTAACTAATGTCCAACTTGTAGACATTTTAGCTATTATTGTTTCCTCGCATAAAAAACTTTCGACCGCATATTTTGTGCACAAATACATGTCAAACTTAAAATCTTAGTGTTATGGGGATGTACAAATAATAAAAACTAACTCACTTTCCTAAATTAAGTAATTCGCACTGTAGTAAAATGCCATGAGTTAAACAAAATCTTTAAACCTCACTATACAAAATGTTTTTGCAAAAAAAATTTTAATTGCCTATAAAAGGAATGTTAAACAGCAGTTTATAATTGCTTTGTAAAATAAATGTTGCCAAGCATACCTTAAAGTGAAAGAAGACATAACGTTACAGTTATTCTTGTTATATTTTCTGTAATTTTTTTCATTTATTTTATTTGTACAACCGAAAAACAATAACAAATATTTTGATTTTGACATGGCATGGAGCTAAAAATATTTGATGCAAAGAAATGGTACTTGCACGCAGTGTCTACAATTTGAACGGCATTTCTCAAAAATACAAAATAATAAAATTTTTGTTGACCAACGCTTTTAAGGGGAATAATAATATTACTCGGCGTAACTTCCATCGCAAAAGATTAACTAAATTTCTGCACGACAGATCATAAATTGCAGCTTGTCGAACATCATAAAATTGCCACAGCTTCTCTCTGTTATTAATATTTAACTGTTGAAAGCCGAGAATAAATAGTGCAAAGGTCAATAATTTCGTTGACTGACCGGCGCCTTGAGCGTAGGCAGCCAGGCAGGGCGGCGTCAATGAACTTATTGACTGTATTTCATATGTTATTATTTCTTGCGCGCATTACATAAATGATACCGAAGCCTGTATCCAACGATGGAAAATTCTTTGAACGATTCCATGCAAGTCTGTGTGGCCGCTCGTATGGATGGCACTATAACAGATTCAGCCATCTGCTGGCCGTTTTCACGGACGTTTTTCGTAATTCGTCAAACGCAGTTTTCAGTAGAAGGTTTCCAGAAAGGATGAAATTTGAGCCGATCAGAGAGAGGCGGGGTACAGGAATGTAGTTTATTTTCTTGTACATAGGCTCGGGTGGCAGTTCTCGTAGAAGCTTCCGTGGCTTACAGGCTTAATAACAGCAGGCAAGCGAAGACAGCTTTAAAAATGTGAAACGCATTTTTTTTTTAACCGTAAAGAAACAGTACCTTAACTGCAGGCTGCGGTGAAAGTTACATAAATGCAAAATGATCGTTTTTAAGGCTTCCGCCAATCTGGTTCTGAAACAGCGTTGCAGAATGGTTCGAAAAATGCACGTTTTCTTTTCCCCCGCAAAACTCTTAAACTTGCGCCCAATATGCTGGTCTACGAAAATAACTCACAATTCATTCAAGGTCTTTTGAGTGTTTTGAAGACGTCACGCAGATTAGAATAATAATTTCAGAGCACTCCAACGGAGCTAAATCCTTCTTTTAAGCGCTGTATTTCAAAATGTAAGCGTTAAATATATACAAAGTACTCAAGGGCCCTGCACTGAACCTTGCCACAATCTTTCCATCAATAAAATTATAGTGTCACCCTTGAAAGTTTCATAGGTACATGCAGAACGACGATAACACTGCACGCCAATTCACTACCTCGCGCGTAGTGGCGATGGCGCACTTGATGCGTGTGGCAGTGTCGCCCTTATCGCCCCCGCGTTTTTCGGGGTCAAACGCGGTAAATATCTCCAGGTAGGCGGGAGTCCTAAGGGGGATCACTCTTCGCCATCATGGATATATCCATATTTCGCCATAACTTATATTTAAGGATGTTTAATGAAATTTTTTGCACAACACAACATAACTAATAGCTTTTCAAGCTTTTTTAAATTTGGTAGTATTTCACTGTCTTTATTAATTTTTAACTAGAAACAGACGAGAATAGGTAAGAGAATTTTTATTGCGAGCGACCACAGCAGTTAAACTAACCACAGTAGTACAGCAATACCAACTTCAGAAAATGCACAAAAGTATGCCCTGTGTCGTGTCATCCGGCAAAGTTCAATTCAAAATCTCAAACGCAGGTTTTCGTGAAAATCCCACAAATGCAATATGGCGGGGGACTGGTTCCCCTTAACGTGAGCCGTCACAAGAAGCTAGAGTCTATCTGCAGCTTGACTGACGTGAGTGTGTGTGTGTGTGTGTGTTTGTTGGCAGCCGGACCCGAAGTGGGAGTTCCCTCGCGCCCGGCTGGTCATCGAGCAGACGCTGGGAGAAGGCGAGTTCGGCCGCGTGATGAGGGCCCGTGCCTTGGACATCGCCGGATACCCTGGTGAGTCACAACCCACCCCCTCTTTCTCTAGTTCTCACTCTTAAGGCTATATTTCAAGATCATTTTTTATTATATTATATAAAAGAACTTTATAACAGAAATGCCGAAAATTTCGGAATATGGGAGCCCACGTTTCTATTATCCTAATTAATTTTGCTTACTAAATCACATATGTGATATACATCATATACGCTTTATTTATGTTTTATTTATTTATCGCTCATATTCAATTTAATCCCACGTGATCCAAATAAGCTCGGATATATGAAAAGACACATACACAAAAAAAAATACCTATTACAAATAAGACACAATATATGCAATAAAAAGACATACAAGTATCAAGCATATTTCACTATCGGTACTCCATTACTGGTATCCTGAATCTACTTTTAAATAAGTATTGATGTTTTTACCAACACATTTGTACCCTTCCAAGAGAAACTAATAAATATTAATACTATTTTCTTGCTAAATTAAGTTTAACGTACTTAATTTTACTAAATTACGCAAAACTAAAACTAAACATTTTAAGCGTAGTTTTTTTTAATAAACCTATTGCAATTTAATTTTAGCCGGTATTGGTTGTGTTCCAACTTTGTATACACTCTAATATACTGTATTGTTACTTTTATGTGGCTCTGCACGAGTTAGTGTGAATATCTCGAGAGCTGTGTATGAAGACGTAAAATTTGCTTTTCAGAAATAAGGCACAAAATTATTGCTATGCTGTTGTGAACGCCCTCTTTACGTGGACATTGTTGTATGACGTTATATGGAAGTTTCTGCCCCTACTGACGCCCCTGCATTGAGTTTGAGAAACATGCCATTCGTGGGCCAGAAGGCAGCAAAAAATGACATTTCCGAAAGGTGGAGGGGGGGAACCATTAATTGTACTCTCATATTGTCACATCTTACTTGTGTTCGTCGAGAATATACACGTCAATATGGAACTAGTTCTAATTTAGAATGGCAACGGAAGCCAGCACAGAAAAAAATATTAAAATATTTTGAGAACAATAGTTACTATAGACGCACATTTGTTTACGATAATTGGCTGTAGAATTTAATTAAACCTTCCAACTGTCGCGTCACAATATGGTAGTAGTGGCGATGACATCAAATCTCTAAATAGAGAAAAGCTCCGTCTTAATGGTTATTTCCCTCCAAAAATAAGGGGAGGAATTATATATATACATTCTAAATACATTATATCTCTGACCAAATTGTATAAATTTCGGATGAAAAATGTGATGGAAAACAAAAAAAGGCATGGCCCAAAGCGATTATTATAACAGGTACGCGCTATGAAAACACGAGTATTACACGTGAATTTATAAATACAATCCAGAAAATACATGATCTCAGACAGAAAATTTCAGTGTAATGTTTTATTGGAAAAGGGTACTAAACAAAGATTTTTTTTCGATTCGTATCATCCCTCTGTCTCTTTGTTACTGTTCGTAATTACGTGACCGTTGGTTGTAATTTATATTTTCAAAAAGATTATTAGTAATTGTGTTCAAATGCAAAACAAAATGTATCATGATGCAACTCTCTCAAGCCAGTGATTCTCACAAACACACTGAATATTTGGATGGGTGGAGTATAACGCCTGATAGCTATGCAACTTTAAATTTTATATTGTAAATTTGTCAACTATGCAAGTGTAATACGAAATAACTAATCCTGTCTACAGCCCCTGTATCATCATTTTGATCTGTACTCTGATACACTCGCTTATGTAGCGAGTGACAGTTGCCAAATTACAGCATAGTCCATTGGTCGTATTATGTTTCCCGTCACATTTTGCATGGGGAATTGCCTCCCAAAATTTGTAACATTTGGTTGGATACAACCTGTATAGGTGTGTGTGTGTGTGTGTGTGTGTGTGTGTGTGTGTATATATATATATATATATATATATATATATATATATGTGTATATATGTGTATATATATATATATATATATATATATATATATATATACACACACACACACACTGTTCACCGTTAACTACGCACTTTGGAAATCAACATTCGAAAAATGTCACTGTCCCAACCTGATTATATTGTAACGGGCACATTGACTGGCATGCGCCCAATATAGTTTCAGTAACGACAGAGGAAAAATAGTTCCGTGACATGGCGTTGAGTTAAAAGTGTTAGGCAAACATTTGTTAATGCTGGAACTATTTTATTTTGCTGTCTGTTTTTATTGTGCATATAATTGTAACAATAAGCAATCTAGTAAATACACTTTCCTATTAATTTTGCAGTTTCACTTAACTGGCCCATCAGCCATGTGAGTAGGCCCACGCAATGTTAATTTTACGTACGGTTGAATAATACACAAAGTGCGTACAAGTATATCTCAAGCAGGGCGTTCAGAAGTGCTCAGTTTACCATGAACGGCCTATAGATGAATGTATAGCTCTATTTCCATCTCCAGTATGTGGACTGCATGCCACAGAATATTTGTAGCCCTCGCGAAAATATTTACTTACCCCCTACTGCCCATCGTCTTACGCTTCAGAAGAGGAGAGGGGACATCATATTTCCCCCTCCTTTGCACACGATTTTTCGCCCCTGACTAGCTGCTGCGGCTTTCTGATGTATCCGCCTAGAGAGCGCTGGCCGGGTGGTGACAGATGAACTCCTTGAGAGGGCGAGTTCAGAAATCTCGTCACCGCACGTCACGAGGAAAAAAAAGAAGACGTAGCCTGTTTAATCAACTTGATTGATGAGTTCTCTGGAGGATGGAGGAGGTGGAGGGTTCTTGAAGCCGGTGCCCGCAGCTCTCACACAAGCCAATCACAACGCCCACTCCCGCTGATAGTTTATCTTTATTCATGCCACACGGGACGAAATAAAAAAAGAACAATTTGATGCCACCCCTTCTTCCACTTGGAGAATTATTCGAGTCACGTGCCCAGTCCGCAATAAACTCTTAAGAGCATTTTCTAGGGAAGCCGACGTAAGGTTACTTCTCCTCACGTTGGGAAGATCAATGTTAAAAGTTTGGCAACCAAATATTTTTGCCACTAGGTAAGCGCTAGTGTCGCATGTGTACCACAGTTTCTCCATTTTCTAAGTTAAAAAACAGGATAATTATAATTATTATAAAACATATATATATATATATAATATATATTAACTTTGTAACTAAGTACAAATTTTCTCTTTTATTATTCGCGTAGTTTAAAAGTTTTATTAACAGTTTCCTTTTACAACACTGCGCACCTGGCGGAGGAAATTTCACATATCCCAAACCCTTTCATTATAAATCTCTTTTGTTTCTAACCTGAGTAGAACTAACCTTATCCGCTGCCTTCAGTTACGCGACTAACTTGAACGGGTAAGATGCAGTGGCACTACCTGCGTGTGCTTTCATGCCGTTTTACTTGGAAGAACAAATTGCACAGTAAATGCAAGGCATGTATGTTAGCAACATGCCTTTGTTCTTTAAACATAATTGGCCAACATTAACTGTGGGGAAAAACCAAATAGTATTGCGACAGACATATTTTCAATTTATTACAAACAGTGTAAACGTAAAACGTTACAATAATTGTATTAGATCAGCATTTATAATTCACTAAACATATTTTCATGGTTTTCCCTTTACGTATATCGTAAAAAATGGCAATATCTTGTGCAGGACAATTCTTTATTAAGCATTACATTGTTATCCACAGGTCTGGTGTTATAGTTGATCGTTTTACTTATCTGCTTCGTCCTCGATTCCTAACCAATTGCTCGCGACAAAAGGTGGTTGAGGTTATTAACTTACGTGTGCATCAGTTTTGCTACCGGCAGGAACAGGTGAACAGTAGAAAAATTTACTCTTACGCAAACACCACAATTTTTTTTCCTTAGCGCATTTGACAATTTTATTTGATTACTCAGAACTCATATCTTAAATACGGTAAGTCAAGTTTATATTAGTTTCCTTGATGTTAATTTTAATCGGACTCCTGTAATTCACCTTAAAATACTACTAAATGTTCTGCTAGGTTCAGAGATTTGCATCGAATATTAAGAGCTGAATTCATAGGTAATAAATATTTTTGTGTCATTAAACTATTTTGCACGCAAAATAAATAAATTTGTGAGGTCAAGCTGTAAAATTCACCATTGCGTGGTAATTGCTATCGTTAGTCGTTAGTTAATGGCATAACCTGCGTAGTATGGCTAATATTGCTGGCAATGTTTTCGTAACTAAATTTTAAATGGAAGTTCGTGGCGATATAATCGTACTTCTTTGACGGTCACGTTCCTTCAATATGAGCATACCGCAAAATTTATTTACATACACTTTTGTCAGTTTTATATTACGGAAGCCTGCAGTATCAACCAATATTAACCAACGAGTTTAATTACTGATACAGCTGAGCTCAAATATTATGCAGAACACAAGAGCATATAATAAACAGACTAGTCCAAATTTTCTCTCTAAGTGTCCAAACTATCTGTAGCCAAGCTACGTAATTATTCAACCAGACATTGAAAATGGCCAATATTTAAGACGCAGCATTTTAACGTGTTTCAAAGCCAAACGCTGTTGCAATGAATTTTGGGAAATTATATTTTCTATGTCAAGTAATTTCAACGATAATTTATATGAAATGAGCTTAGTATGCGTACCGCGCTAATTTTGGCCAGTATATGCCTCATTTATCTTCATCAGTTCTGTAGTAGCAAAATATGCTCACTAAAAATTTTCAAAATACGTAACTTTATAGCACAGTGTATGTAATTCAGTATAATAATATTGTGGCTTGATTTTGTTGGAAATCCACAAGTATGTTAGTTCATCACACTGCTTCAAAATTCCATAAATCAAAACATATCCCCATCTAAATTTCAAAAACACAGTGGCTGGTTACTTTCAGTTTCAGCGACTATTTGCGTACAAAAAGGTTTCTAATGACATTTTGCTGTAATTTTCCTACAGTGCTATAAATTTATGTTTATCGAAAGTGACGTGATGCGTTTTTTTGTACAAAGGTTAAATAATATTAGACGAAGTCTACATGAGATAGTTACTCACTAGCTTACGTTGAGCAAAACATGAATATGTGAGTGCGTGTACGGTATAACCTGGAGATTGTTTGGCATCGACGTCTTCACAAGGAAAGTGGAGTTTTTTAACTAGCTGCATTAAAATTTCAGCCCGAAAGTTATTGCGGAGAGAAACGATACAATAAATGCGCCAAAATTGTGCACGAATTTTTTCCACGACTGCGCATATATTAGTCGGCAAACGTTTAGAAAAATGAAGCATGGAGATTGGAAGAGCTGTCCACGGTCTGGAGAACTGATATTCAGGTAATTTACCTTTTTGCTACATCGGTGTATACCTATAATGGGATTTTAAAGTACGACTCTGGAAGTGTTATTTTCTAAGACTGTGATAAACTTCCATCCTTACTTTTAATCGTAAGTGCATTTATTTTTATATGACCTTCTATAGTTTAACTAATTTTTATTTCAATTTTATTTTATTTTTGTGAAGGCTGCATAGGTAATAATAATAATAATACTAAAAATGATTCGTAAACATTATAATATTGTAATAACAATTACTGCAAATAGTCACTGAAGTATATTCTATTGGAGTTAGAAAAAAAGATGGAATCCGTCTTGCATCGGTCAGATTTGTTATGGAAAATATGTAATTCAGTTTACATATAAACATATTTGACTCTTGTCATTTCATTGGAAATGACTTGGCACTCTACCGAGCGAGGTGGCGCCGTGGTAAAACACAAGATTCACATTCGGAAGGACCCAGGTTTGCCGTTTCGATTTAAGTTTACAAACGCTTTCCGAAAGCGCCCCCAGGCGAATGCTAGTATGATTCTTTACTACAGGCCACGTCCGATTCTTTCCCCGCTCCTGCTTATCTGAGCTACTTGCTCCATCTATAGTGACCTCGCTGGGAACGAGACGTTAAGCCCCACTTACTACCTACCTACTTCGTGTACTTCCTGTTATTAAAATTGGTAGTTTTATTCCTCTATGTGTAAATAGGAGAACTGTTAATTATATGTAGGGAATATTTTTAAAAAATGCTTTCAGACGTTATAGAAATAACATCAGTCAATTATTAACAGTCTCAAGCGCCATATTAAACAGCAATTTTATTCATTCAGAGAAAAATACTTTAAAAATACTGTAAAGTGGAAGGAAGTCACGACAAAAATAATACTAAGCCATTCCTGCTATCGCGTTCCTGGCATAACACGGAATAGCTGGAGCGTAAACGATGAATAATGGAAATAGCCGCGCTGTGACACGTTCGCGAATTGTCAACAGCAGTATTATTACCTTCTTCAAACATCAACCGTAACCTTTTACGCGTTTTCCATCACGTGTTTATAGTCACATAAAATAGTCCCCTCCCCGGAACAGCGAATTGAAGGACAGCATCAACGCAATTTATCTTCCAGTAGTTTATTAATAAATACATGTATGACTACGAATTTCATTACTCATTTTAACTCCGTGGCTGCAGTTTTTCTTGGCATAGCTCGTAACACCGGGCTCTTGAGAGTTGGTGAAGGTGAAGCGAGGTGACAGTGGAGTAGCGCCGGAATGCAAGGGCGGAGGAAACGGGACGCCCCCGTGAAAACCCATTACCGAACGAAAACGTGCACAACGTTTGCGAAGGGGGTGGTTTGGGCCGATCTTCGATACCGGCGACAGCCCTTGTCCAACTGCACCTGGGGGGTGGCTTCTGCTCGGAACTCCTTTCCGCAGGATGAGTATGGCGTCGGGTGAATTATCGTGGGCAATACTATGCACAGAGTTCATCGCTTACTCGTTTATAACCCTCGCAAGTTTTTGTGTCTTTAGGGACCCTGCCCTGAAATATGTTACACTCTTATTTCGAGATACCTCTCTAACTTCTTCGCAGCACCCATAAGCGGTTCTTTCTCATTCGAAGGTTTTCCTCGCTGTTGTATTTAAGGTAATATAAACTGTAAAGATTCTTCCGTTTCCATGTATTGTATTTATTTAGAATATTGTTTTCTCTAATATACTGTTTTAATTATTTGGTAAAAATCTTGAACGCTAGGATTTTTATGAAGCTCTTTTTTGAGCAGTGCAGTTGATTTTGAACCTTTTTACCTCAAATTGTATTTCTTTGCTCAAACGATGTAACTCTTGTATGGGCTATGTTCTATATTTTTGGAACCACAGTGATATATATATTCGACCGATGACTTTGGCTATAGGTTAATAATCACGACAAAAAAGGAAGTGAAAATATACATAAGATCTATTGTATAAGGTAAATGCTAAGGACAGTACACATCTTTGAAATTGAGCCTGAAGCACTTGTTTAATACAATAACTGGATAAAATATTTAAAATGAAACACCGAGTGCGTGGATAATGTGCAACGGAACAAATATCTGCAAACACTACACCTGTCGCTGTCATCTAATTATTTTATGGAGATAATCCCGGTTACTACCCTTATTGCTACTTAATCTCTATGATGCGGTAGCATTCTTGGGATTTAAGAGATGGATTATTAATCCACATATCACGATTAACTTCACACATAACCAAGGCACCCATTGTTTCATCTTGAATATTTTCTCCAACTAGTGTTTCATGCCCAAGTTCAAAGGTGTGTGATGTGTGCCGCTCCTAGGATTCAGTTTAGACCACAGGTCGTATATATGTCTTCTTTTTTCATGATTAACCCTTGCAGACAAATTTTGATGGTCGAATTTTGATAAAGTATATATATATATATATATATATATATATATATATATACTTTACTCTATAAACAAATGTTGTGTTTATTAACTTGGTGTATAAAGTGAAGGTCACGTCTTCTGGTTTGTACTACCCGTCACGTCGACTCGACCGACATCATTGCAACCATAGTGACTCAGCCTTTCGTCAGATGACAAAGATAAGAAGTCCCCATTGTTTTTTACTGAAAATTATTGTTAAACACACATACTATTGTTATTGTGAAAGGCGCAATCCACCTCTGTACTACAATGTTCAGATTGGTAAAAAAAAAACATTCTATGTAGGTAGTCTTGTTATCTTGAACACTGAACAATGTTACTGAATCATCGCGAAAATGTACGTCAACAGTTTTTTGCAGTACAGCCCAGAAGACGTCGCCTTATACCCGAAACTAAGGGTGTAAATATTATTCAGATTATACGCATTGACTTAGAAGTTGAGTAAACGCATGTATATTGTAGAACATTCCCATAGCTTATTTATTTTTAATTGACTACTTTAAAATGAATAATTGACAAAGATATGGCCAATTTTTTAAAGGATTTTAACGTAATCACGACCTAGAGTATTTGAAATAATGTTGAAAACTAATCAAGAACAATATTTCTGCGTTCTAACATTGTATTAAGAGTAACCAATGGAATGGATTATTTTTTCGTTTGCATCGAACTGAGACGAGATGGTGTGATTGTAGCGAGGGCGTTGAGTACGCGTTCAAGCTGCGCAGTAACCACTATCCGCGTCCGAATTCAACTACTTGTATACTAATCGCGCTATCAAAACCTGATGCCGATAGCATTTGCTGTTTAAAAGTACGCTTCAACCAGCCTATTTTTAATGAAACTAGATTACATTCAAGTTAAGTCACATTCGGTCAGTCGAACATTTAAATGTATAAACAAACACGTTCATCGCTGCTAGTCGTGTGTCTTTGGGAGTTGTGTTAGCGACTGGCGAGTCAATGTCGGGGGCGTGCATGGTACACGACAATCGGTCCTTCCTTTGTCTTCAGTGTATGATTCTTAGCGATGGGTCTTTGACTTAGCGTAGATGGCACTGATACGGACGTTATACATATCCTGGTCTGAGCGGTAGGGGTCTCAAGGTTCGCGCTTTGATCACTGAATTTCCTCACTGATGACGGTGATTTGCTCAGGTGGGAGTTGCAGAGTGTCATGGTCCAAGTGGCCCAATGCTGATTTCCTCTGTCTCCGCACTGTTTGACTCACCTATGGTGACATAATAATTCCCTACTAAGACTAATCATTGAATAGACATCACACGATCACGACTTAAGAGGATGGAAACAGAAGTGTGATTTTAATGATGGAAGCGGCTATTGCCATGGTATGGCATTATTGGGGGTTGATATGATAACCCCAGAATTGATGGAAACTTTCCGAGTTTGCTTGAAATGATTAGACAAAACTTACTTCTCAGCGAGGAAGAGTGATGTCTTGTTGAATTATGTGATGCATTTGCTCCGAATGGCAATGTTTTCCCGGGTAAGCCGTTGGCCTATAAAATCTGCATGAATCAAATTGAACGGTCAAAGAATAAAAGCAGTGCTCCCAGCAAACGCCATTTGCAGAGACCTGCAAAATCTGCTTTATTTTGTGTATTTTAAGCATGTGTGAATTGCATGGCGTTTCTCTTTGTACCATACTCCATTTGGCACGCCCTGAAAATTTTCCGTCAGTGAATATACACGTCGTATTGGTGTGCCAGATCATGTGCAGTCTTGACAGGAAAGAAATGGTTTCACACCCAGACATCAGTCAATGAACTAACAACGCCGGCTCCGGTATTCACAAAGTTGTGAAATCTATCGAGATGCCGAAGGATAACGCGAATTTATCAGGTTTCTATCCACTGGGGATTGTTTCTGGGAGATGGTGGCGGTGGCGGTGAGGCCAGACGTGACTTCGGAAACATTGTCTTTAGTGCATGGTCACAAGTGTTTAGTTGTGAGATAAGTGGTGAGAGCAGGAGGTGCGCTTGTTTGCGGCAGGCTACACGACGGTGGCCGTCAAGACGCTGAAGGAGGACGCGAGCGCTGCGGAGTTGGCGGACCTGCTGTCCGAGTACCAACTTCTCAAGGACGTGTCGCACCCCAACGTCATCCGGCTGCTGGGCGCGTGCACAGAGCCGGGCGCGCCCGTCTACCTCATCATCGAGTTCGCCGAGCACGGCTCCTTGAGGTAAGCCCACCACCCGCCTTCTTCAAACCTCTAACTTCCTAGCCCCGATTCCCGGCGGGCTCGCTCCCGGATTTCCACACATGGGAATCGTGCCGGACGATGCCACTGGCCGGCGCTGCTCCATTATCACCTCGTTTCACCCTCGTCGGCTCTCAAGGCCTCGATGTCAAGAGCCGTCCAAATCTTTCCACTCACTCTCTCACCCTAGTCTATAGTAGAGTGATCACTCTAGCTGCGCAGTACCCGTGTTTTAACACCCTACTGCTTTTCTACCAACAGTGCATTAAAAAAATGTGGATATAGTTTATTCATGGTTACTTCCAACTTTTCTGAAGCCCTGCTAAAGTTCTACTTCCAAGCTATTCCTCTGCCTCATTCAAACAAAGCTTAACCGAATCAAGAAAGTTACTCCAAATGAACAACGCACCGCATTTGTGAGCAGTCAGTTTAATAATATTATGCAAGAGAACTATTCCTTACTAGGCATTGCCAACGCATCTATATTACTATTTTTAGATTAAATATATGTAAAAGAACAATTAAACAAAAAATCATATAGTTTTATGTAAACAGAAGTATAAAACGCTTGTGATACATAACATATTTAGGAAACGTGTAAATGCGTTAAACATGAGGTGACATTTCAAAGGTTTAATACAAAAGTGTGAAGATACCGTAAATTGACTATGGTATTTGAGGTTACAACACTGTTCATGTAAACAAGTGCTTTTGAGATGTTTACACACTTTGTAGTTTTAATGCAATTATTGCAAGTAAAATATACTCAGGTTAGTAAAATATTTTATTTGTATAAAATGGCGGCCTGTTGAAAATTTAAACTTAAAATAAAACACGTTTTTCACTGCTGGTCATGTGATTTTGACAGCTGCACGGCGATGGATGAGCCAATGTCGGGGGACATGCATGGAGGGCAGAAAATGGGTCCACTTCATCTTTTAGCGAATTTTTAAGTTGGTAGAAAAAGCAGACCACCTTAGTCAGTTGCAAATTCTAAAAGGTTCACTGAATTTTTGCAGCTAAAACTGCCAAAAACAGCGTGACTTATACTAATGGCTATTATAATAGTTACATAAATAAATGTTTTCAAAGTTAGTATAACTCGTTTAAAAGACGTTAACTGCAACAAGAATTTATTTAATTTCATCCACAACAATTTCGTTTGCTCAGTCATACGGTAGTGCAGCTGTTACAAAACAAAACGTCAGTGACCGTATAATTTTGTTAGTTATGCTGAAAATTCGCCAGCCAATGTTGGAAACACTCGTAGAAGAAGAAAGTTGCTCTACATCGTATTTAATCTACGCCGTTTGATTACTGTTACCGAAATTACTTTTGGACCGTAGGTGGACATAGGTATCTCGTCATATTTCTATAGGCTTGTGACTGTGGTTACGAGTAACTCTCTTTTGAGTTACCTAACAAGTATACTTTTGTCTGACCCGCCACGATATATATCCTTTTATATTGCTTTACTCAATGTTATCTCTTCGCGTATTTTTTCTGACTCCCAAACCATGTACAGTTTACCTTAAAATATTTCGCATTATATTATTTTACTGGTTAACTTTTAACTTTTTAAAATAATATAATCTGAGTTTCTGACATGTATCCTTTAGTCTCATGCATGAGTTCCTTGAAGACTGCCTGTAGAGTTTTCGGTTCAATTTTCGCGGAAACCAAGCTACGTTAGAGATTAAAAATTGTCACTTTGCTCAACATGCACAAGCAACACGCCATGCGTCCCTTTGCGAAGTGAGTTGACAGGAAGTGTTAAATATTTTAATATGTTTTTAAAATGTATCAAATGACGTACTTACGTAAAGAATCATTTTGCATCTGCGCAAAAAACCGTCTTCTCAGAAACCTTTGGGAATAAGACATTAATTTTGTACATATACGCATTTTTCTCTTGGGATTGTGTATACATGTTGCGTACATATCCATCATATTTCGTCTCGCATACATTATTAAAGCAGTTGTATTAGATCTACGAGACGTACAAACACAACTAAGATAAAGAAAGCCGCGCTTTCGTATTTCCGTAAATGCTGTAAGAATGAATAAATTTACTCAAGTTTTTGTTTTCACGAATGTTTCCATTATATAAATGTATACAGGATGATTATAAATTCATGGGACAAACATTGAGGGGTGGTAGAGCTCACTAAAACAAACAATTATTGTATAGGAATATATGGGCGGGAGTGACGCGTTGAGGCACAAACACAAAAACAACACATGAAATGGAACACATTGTTTATTTACAACGTCGCCACTAAATGCCTTTTTACAGCAATGTTTATAATAATTGCTCAAAATTGCTACCACCTACAGTAATGCAAGCTTGGTAGCGTCGGTGGAGTGATTGGCGAACAGATTCAAATACGCCGGGTATTTCACGCACGCCACCATTGTCAGCCAATCACGCCATATGTAGAGGTCGCCAAGCATGCGTGACTGTTGGTGGATGCATTTCCAGCAACTTTTTTAATATTTTCTGCAGGGAATCACGCGTTAAGTATGCTGCTAATGAACATTTTATGTTTCCGTTAATGTGTTATGTTTTTGTGTTTGTGCCTCAACGCGTCACTTCCGCCCATATATTCCTATACAATAATTGTTTTAGTGAGCTCTACCACCCCTCAATGATTGTCCCTTGATTTTAGAATCACTCTGTATACCAGAGATACGCTTACCACGAGGTTTCCATATATTACAAGGATTTTTTTGAAACTATGATTCTGAACTTAATGTTTACAGTAATATAATTTTTTTTTACAATTATCGTGTTTTGAGTTAATCCTTGATGTGATGTTACACGACATGACTACAGCTTAACAACGTTCACAAACGCATTAGCAAAAGAAAGCTTGGTTTTCTAAAAGTACTAGCATTGAAAATCCCTTGATATCTATGTAATGAGAGCAATTGTTGGTCTCTTATGGTTTTAATGACTGCTCACGTTGTTACCACAATTAATTGTGCCGAACACAATTTCTAGCTTTAATTATTGAATCATAACGAAATGGGCAGTGAGAACACGCTCCTTGGTGGACCACCTCACGTGTTTGTGATGCAGTCACGTGTGCAGCTCAAGTTCTGTAGGGCTTGGACTGTCACCAGATCAACTGCGTTGGAGATTTGTGGTTCTCCATCCCCTTCACTGACAAATAAACTGGCGCTTTAATTTAACATATACCTTTGAAAACTCTTCGCCCTTTCGATCGAATCATGATCAGCATGCGCCCATTAACATAATGTAATATGTTATTACGTTAGTGTAAAAAGTAAGGTTTATATAAATTGTTTCCGTTCTCGAATATGAGAAACAGGATAAGAGAATTACTTTTTGTTGAAATATTACCCTGAAAAATACACTGACAGGAAGTTTCGTTTCAGCCGCCAAAATACTTTTTTGTATGTCCTCAAAAATAATATGTTTTTCTAGCTAAAAAAAAATTTAAATACAACGAAATATATTATGTTAATGTAAATAACTTAATTTTACTAATTCAGTATTTGTGGACAAAATTTGCTTCAAAGCAACATATTTAGCGCAACCAACTCTGAAACTTTCTTCGGCAATATTTTGTCGGTTCGGACTGAACTTTTCCGCGCAAAGAACAATGAAGGTTGGGTGTGCTGTGGAAAACTAAAACTGGCTCCTCAGTTGTTCACAGTCCGCGCGACTTTCTTCGAGTGCGGCTGTTCACAGGAACTACCTGAGGAGAAGCAGGCACGTGGAGTCTGAGGGCAAGATCCCCAACTCCTTCGGCTCGAGCGAGGCGGGCACGCCTTCCAAACACGCGGCCATCACCACCACGCCCAGGGACATCCTCTCCTTCGCCTGGCAGATCAGCAAGGGCATGGCCTACCTCAGCGAGATCAAGGTCGGCCCCAAACGCAACTACAAACATTATGTAGAATATTGCGTGTAGTCATTTCACGGTTACTTTCACATTTTCTGAAACCCTGCTTACTCAACCTTTGGTTCCACAATATCCTTCCGCCTCATGCAAACAAAGCTTAGCCAGGTCAAAAAATTACATCATAGGGACAACGCACCACCTTCATGGGCACTCAGTGTAATAATATTTTCCATGAGATTTCTTACAATGCATTACCAACACGCCTATTTCCGCACTGTTTTATTCACATTAATTATAAATGAAATGTCATAATTTATAGACAGAATATAAGTAAAAGTTCAATTTAACCAAAAATAAGATAATTTTATGCTTATTATACTTGGCTTATTTAGGAAACATCCAAACACGTCATACTTGGGGACATTTTTCAAAGGTTTGTTTCTAAAAGCGTGGAGAAATCGCGAATAGGCTATTGTTATTCACGGTTAATTGAGCACTTTTGAAATCCCGGCTTAGGATGAATTTTTTTCACCAGTTTGTATTTTTCCACCATATGTAAAATTAACATTGTCATTGAACGTATCACTTTATTCATGCGCCACTCACGATAAACCCTGGAAATTTTTTATTACAATAGATGTGTTAATGATGTGAAAATACTTTCTCATTTGAGTGTAAAACAAGAAACAATGACTTCGGTTATGAACTTAAACGTTACACTGTCAATAAGACGTCAAAGCGTACAACTGTTTTTTTCTTAATTCGTTGCCAACTTAACTGGGAGACTGCAAGCCAGCGCGTACTGTAGCGTATACTTAAGATACGAGCGGTAACCTTTTTAAAAGGTTGGCTTTAAAAATTCTCACTTTATCGTGAACAGCCCGTAGAGAGTTGTAAATAACTGGAATCAGTTTCTAAAGGTTAGAGGAACACAGCAACAGGTGAAGTTATATTTGAAATATCAGGAAAATAATAACTCCCTGCCTGTTACATGAAAGTATCCAGGTCAGAGGCAGAATTATTTGCACACATATATATTTACATATATATTACTAAAAGGCTGAGAATGCAGTTTTAACCCGTTTATGACGTAATTATAGATCGTACCTACTACTTTAAATGTTGCAACATCTGCCACGAAAACACTGAACAACATTCATGTTACAAATAAACTTATTTTGCCTTATATTTTTTTACTGAGGTTGTGATTTCACGTCGGACGAGCCGAATTCTGAATCACTAAGGACTCAAACTTAATGTTTTATTACAGATGGCGCAAATTTTTCAAACAAAAATATATTAGTTGTTCATGAGCAGTTTCAATCAAGAATTAGAGGGTTTTTTTAGCATGTTATGTATCGTGCAAACCATCTTTCAGATCCCTTTTCCAGACAACGATCTCAAATTAAGCCCATAATTGGCAAACCGCCTAGCTGAAATTGCAGCGTACATATGATGTTTATGTGACGACAGTACAAGCTTTCAACAAGTCGATCAAGGGTAGAACATCAATTTGAGACAAGGAACCTTAGTCCGTATACACCTCTGTCGAAAATTAACAGCCAAATCATTTTTTTCGTAGGTTGCAGGAGGTACGTTAGGCAACAACCACAATTTTTAGCCATGCAACACAAGGGGCTGCTAGGAAAAGTAAACTGAAATTGCACTTCGATGTAGTTAGTACTGAGGTAGGATTGTTCAGATTACGATTTATGTTCACACTTTGAAGCGCACACTAGATCTGTCTGAGTGAAATGTAGTACTCTGATGCGGAACTTGCAGATATGGTGTTTGTTCACCATCAAGCAAATGGAGGCATAGAATTCATACAACGTTTCTTGAACATTCACAGCGACAACGGGAAACGGTACAATTTCCACTACAGCTACGCGACCGAGGACGAAGACTAACTACACAGACTACCGACTTGTAAGAAGCTGTGTTTCAAAAAGCACCCGAACAGTAGCGCAATGCATCTCACAGTACTGTTTGAAAAAACGAGGTATGGTGCAACGCTGGAATGCAAGGTCGGAGGAAACGGCAGACCGCCGA
This sequence comes from Clitarchus hookeri, assembly GCA_002778355.1. Taxonomy (NCBI): domain Eukaryota; kingdom Metazoa; phylum Arthropoda; class Insecta; order Phasmatodea; family Phasmatidae; genus Clitarchus; species Clitarchus hookeri. The sequence continues at coordinate 131,470 of NQII01002312.1, forward strand.
GAAAACCCGCCGACCTGTGGCATCGTCCGGCATGATTCCCACGTGCGAAAATCCGGGGGCGAAGCCGCCGGGACTCGAACCCGGTTCGCCTTGGTGAGGGGCGAGCGCTGTAACCACTGCGCCACCGTAGACCCGTTTGAAAAAGTATTACGGGAACAGCAACTGTGCCTTTGCCGTGCACAGAAGTTGAATGCGTCGACTCACGTTGACTTTGCATCTCGCGTCTTTGTTCAGTCAATAATTACTGCAGCGCTATATGGTCGAATGCCATTTTCCTGGAACCACTTACGTGCGTTCAAGATGCTAAAAGTGTTTTCTACATTTTTATCATATTACATAGTTTTTTCGTTCTGATATGACATATTAGCCTGGAGAAATCGTGACAATGAAGGAAAAATAGTTTTAAAGAAAATGAAACTATTTGTAAGGATTTTGAATTTACAGTTTTCTCTGCACAGAGTTCAAAACGAAACATAATTCATGTCTTGGGCTACAGTTCAAAATAATTGTTCTTACTGTTAGAATTTCATGAAGAATATTTCTTAGAATTATGTTATGCGGTTCGCAGGCAAATAAATTATAACTTTTGAGATAAAAATTAAAGTTAAATAGCTAGAAGTTAAACCCTTTCCGCATGTGTGCCAACTGTCAGATTTCAAATAAATTTCAAAAGTATTAAAATACATTTTTTAAATGTATATGATTGAATTTTTTAAGTTTAAATTCCCACATTTACTTTTAAAAAATGTATGACTGTTGTTTTACAAATTATTTGGAATTTTTGTCAAGTGTTAATTAATATAATGTCACGAAATCGCAAAATATACTCAAAATCTAGAAACAAACTTAACTTTTGAACAGTCTTAAGGTGGCCGCCTTGTTAGGCTGCCGAATGGTGTGCAGAGCTCCAGCAGAAAACGTTCTATAAAAAAACCGTCCAACGTGTCTTAGTGAGGTCTGCTTACGAATAGCATTTAAGAAACGTTACGCGTCTGTGTGTTTTTTTCAGTTCCTCCATTTCTCTCCAAAGGATGTTTTTGTGATAGTGAAAATGGCTCAAACGGGTGTTTTTACGGTCATTTTTACGTATAAACTTTCCGGTACAAAATATATAAAAAAAATAGTGACGTGCATCAAACCTTTATTTTTATTATTACGTCATAAATTGGAAGGGTCTCTGCAAAAAGTCTCATAGAGGCGCGTTTTTGACGACAAGACTGCACGCCAGTTCAGTGCTTTGCGCGTAGAGGTGATGAGAGAGTTGATGCGCATGTCTCGGTCGCCCCAAGCGCTCTCGCGCTTTTAGGCCACAGACGTGCAAAATTCCTTCAACCAGGCGGCCACCTTAATGTAGTTTGCAAGGTGGCAATAATGCCTGCTCTGCTTTGCGACCAGGCGTTTCTGGTCCTGTGGAAACATGTCTGTGTCCCCGGCTGTACTTAAGGTCCATTGTACTCAGTTGGTATTCAACTGCATTCCTGGGAAATTCTGGCGCATCTCCTTATGGGCATTTCCTAGTTCCGGACCGGCAAAGTGATATGAAAATGTTTTATATGTTAAATTATTATAGGCTTGTCTCATCTACCTTTTACAATATCGCTTTCAAACCAAAAATATAGTCTGCCCTTTGAAGAGAAGAACCGTGCTACAACAGATCAAGTAGAAGTAAAATAATAGACTTTGTGTTTATGTGTTGTGGTCAAATCTATAAATCTTAATTTACACGAAATTTTCAGGGTATGAAAAACGTTTACGAAAAAAACTTTTCGTAGCAGTACATCTCGGCAAAAATTCTGAAGGGGGGGGGGGAGTTTTAGCGATATTATGAAAGGTAGCCGAGATATACCTAAAACCATTTAACAGTCACGTTGAAGTCAATTTCTCCCTGTCACCTTTCTCGGTCAGCCTACTTCCAATAAAGTTGGTCAAAAGTAGTACAATGGTTGTGACGTCACCGATACTTCACCAGCGTAACCACGTTTGTTTGAAACAGTTTGATTAATTAATTTAAAATCTGCCTGGAGAAGTTTCCCGTCAGAATTGTACATATCTAATTAAAAGTAAAAAACCATAAGCAAGAAATTTCTCAGCGAAACAAATGAGTACGATAAATAAAATTTTTAATTAATTTGAAAGTGAAAATAGATCGCAACATATTTAAAATTCCCATTACCGCACTGCACAGTAACACAACAGCTATATTCCACTTTGGAAATTGTATACAAACAAAAACCAAATTAGGTTCGTCAAATAAAGAAAATGTTTGACAGCTGTAATTTAAAAACATTAAGATTTTTTTTGCCTCATTTTGTTTGACGGAAAAATTTGATGGCCTTATTTCGTCTTCAAGTTTTATTACCAGATATTTTGAAGGCAAAATATTGACAGTATGTCAATGTGTTTGTAACTACTTATTGTTTGAAATTTAAAACCCTACAAGGTCATGCCAGACCGTTTAGTATTATTATATGTAATTTATGTCAATAGTGTGCAAAGATGTAATTTTTTTTTTCGTCATAATGAATTTGCGCTGGTAAATGCAATATGCTGTTTTTACGCATATTTATAAATTGCAACCGTGTAAAAATATACTCCAATATCTATTGAGTTAAAAATGCTCCAAATCAGTGGACTTGAGTGCAGATCTGTTGAAACTGCTCCACTTGAATTAGTAAGTTTCTGATAATTTTAGTTGCTGATATTCATTGATTAAACAGTCACTTGTACTGATCGCAGTCAATTACAAAGGCCTGGCAGTAAAACCACAGTGAATTCCACTGACTTGCCAGTAGATAACAGCTCGTTAACTGGAGGTTCAGTAATTTATTTCTACTGATTGAAATCACTGATTCAGATTTAGAGTGTAATTGTCACCTTTCTTGAGAGATACTCATTTTCAAAGAAGATTTACATAGTGACGCACGTGTGTGCATAAAAAACCCGTAATTTTTCAGGAACTGTTTATGTAGGAAATCCCCTTAACGCTCTTACAGCCACGGCACCATATATATGGACTGTTGCCCAGAAAATGGCTCTGATCTGCATTATCCGCGGCAGCAAACGACGTCCAATTGAAGAGATCCCTCGCGTGTGGCAGGTATCACTCGTTGCTCAGACTACATTCCGCAGTCGCGTGCATATCTGCTGCCACAACCACCAGGCATTAACACACTTTTGATTGGTCCCAATATACGACAGATAGTTATACTGATACCAGGACCGCATCGAACAAAATAAATAATTTTGCAACCCCAAAAACGGTAAAGCTATCTGTGACTCGATGGTGGGCCACTGTTTAACATTTGCGTATATTCCCGGAAATGTTTACGGAAATAAATAGTTAATATACGGGAACGCTTTCCGAAACAACGTAAATTGGTAATGTACGTTTAAAATATGGAACCTTCCCCTGTTTACAACATTTTTTTGGATTTCGGGAACGAGCAATGCCGAGGCTACAACACGAAGTCTTCTTCGCCGGCATAACTAAGAACTATCTCTCCTGCCTGTTATTTCGAACATGAAAGGAGCACTGTCCACGTACAACAGTTAGCATCACTACAAACACTCCAACGTCACCAGAAACTAAAAATTATCGTTGTTTTCTTCCAATGAATAACATTTTAACAATCGTAATTTGTGTCGAGGTGTCATGACGTACTTAATTTTTGACTCGTGTTCACATCCCGCTCCAAGGCAACAAACTTAAAAACTTATAATTTCTTTTTTTTTTTTTTTCGCTGAAGTAAACACTCACTTAACGAACATTTAACTTTTTTTTCGTAACATCTATTTATAAAATGGAAATATAATAAACCTAGTAGCAAAAATAAGGACAGCTTCCTTGAATTCACGGAAAGTTGTGTGAAATTTACAGGAGGTTCGTTTTTTTTTTTTTTTAATGTGTATAATTTTACCAAAATTTCTCGATGCATTTTTATCCGTACTCGTCTGTAATTTCACAAAATTTTCTCCAACTCTGCATGAGAATTCCAAGTTTTGTGTCTATAAAGTTAATACTCTTAATGTTACTCCAATGGGGTAAGAGATATTTACGGCAAACTGAATACTATGGAGGTCCTTCTGAAGATCTAGTTTTGTGCACATACTTTATTCTTCCGCCATATGTAAATTTAACACTGTCATGGGACTCACCACTTTATTCATGAGTTGGTTAAGTGAAATTGTGAAATTATTATATAAAAGTAAATATTTTACATATGTGCTAATTCTTCCAATTATGTACATTACAAAAAAAAACAGAAAGTAAAATAAATAATTCGAACAACTTACAAATGTTTATCTAACACTTTTAATTTAACTTTAATACATGGGACTACTTTCTCCCAGGCGTTGCCAACGTTACTGGAGGCATGGCAGACCGTGTACCCGTTAAAATGTATGCAGATAGGGGCAGCGACACTTTTCAAAGGTTGATTTCAAAATTGCTCAAAAAACCGTAAACATACTGTAACGTGGTTGCTGTTGCAGCTGGTGCACCGCGACCTGGCGGCGAGGAACGTGCTGGTCGGCGCCGGCAGGATCTGCAAGATATCGGACTTCGGGCTGACCCGCGACGTCTACGAGGACGACGCCTACCTCAAGAGGAGCAAGGGCCGAGGTGAGAGCGCCGAGGCATATCACGTAGTCCACTCGCGGTTACTTCCAACTCTTCTGAAGCCCTGCTCAAGTTCTACTTCCAGGATATTCCTCCGCCTCAAACAAACAAATCTTAACCAAGTCTGGAACGAGTGAAAAGATTCGGGCGGCATTTAACAGCGAGGTCTTGAGAGCCGATGGTGGTGAAGTGAGGTGAGTATGGAGCAGGGCCGGAATGCAAGGGCGGAGGAAACGGGAGATCCCGGAGAAAACCCGCCGACCAGCGGCATCGTCCAACACGATTCCCACGTACGAAAATCAGGGAGAAGTGACCCCACCAGGAATCTAACCCCGTTCGTCTTGTAACTTATGTTACAGACTTTGAGAGGTGATATGTCCAGAAATGCCGTCTAAGAGTAGAAAACACCCCCGACAGGTGGGCTTTCGAAAGGGTTTCTATTTAATAAAATGGAAACAAATTAATATTAAGTTATGATATTAACTTTACTAGGTATAATAATGTTGATGCTCGAGATTGTAACACCATTCCTTTAAAAATTAAACCTCAAAAATCAAAGTTGCCACCCGTTAAAATTGTTTTAAAAAAATTTTGAACTGTGGCATTTATATAAGAAATAATAATGGAACATTGATCAGTGTGTAAAACTGTAAAAAAAAATGGCATGTTAGTTAAAAAACCCTACGGTTTGCGAGAAAACCTTCATGTCAACGTTTTTAATATGCATGGAAGCCTGACCTGAGAGGTAGGCAAAATGAAAAACGTTGCAATGAAAACCTTTTCAGGCCGTAAAAACACGTGTTGTATAAACGCATAAAACCTGTTTCCATGAAGCAATAACGGGAACACTGTGTGGATAAATACCGCGCGGGTGTTCATGTTATTAAGATGGTGTGATTGACCTGTGTCCATTGCCGACCATGAGGCTAAATAAAAAAATATATATCGCATACACACACACACACACAGCTCAGCAAGACAAAAACGAAAAAAAAAAAAAAAAAAAAAAATTTTTACAACACCGCAGACAGATAATTAGGAAAAGCTGTTTCCTTGTCAATAGAAAACAAATATGTATAAATTAAAATTACAAAAAGACGGACGAACAACTTATTATTACAAAACAGGACAGACAACAAAACCCAACCAAAATAAAAGACAGCACGATGACAAAAGCGAAAACACCACACAAGTGAACAAAAGTGAAAAAACCATATCAGTGGACACAACTGAACAATAAAAACTTAAAAACACACCAAAAAAATATTAAAAAAAAACCACAATGAAACACGAATCAGGAAAAAGTATTCCTTCTCAAATAATAAAACCAATTAATTCAACACTACGAACAACACAGGAACAACAAAAATAACCAGAGAATATAATAGATAAACCAACAGGGAGAACACAGAACGACGAAATAACGAAAACTCGAAAAATAATTAAAAGTCTTCACGACGTTTTGGGACCTAGAATCTGCTCCCTTCTTTGGGTGAGCCACTGGAAGAACAATCGTTTTTGTCATGCTAAGTTCTGTTTGTGTGTGCGATTTTTGTTTTTTTATTTAGTTTCGTGGTTGGCAATGGACACAGTCCAATCACACCTTCATTAATATCGTCTGTACTTGTTTCATAATAAATGTTCAATTTGAGATCGAGAGTGTTGTGAAAGTGTCGAGCGTGTCGTGAGGGAAGGACGTGGTAAACATCCTTGATACATACGGTACATTGCGTTCATGGTAACGCTTCGGTATCGTCCACTATTTTATTCGTTTCCTCTTAACAGGTACATGAATAATATCTCTATACCCTTGCCAGTTTAAGGATTGTACGTATTTAGTGGAAGGATTCGACATGAGCACAAAGGTAGCTTTTAGGCAGGGCTTACACATGTGCTCAGTTAACCGTGAAAAGCCCCTACCAACATATCATGCACGGAACCACACACCGACTGTCACCACAAACGAACAGGCAGCTTACGTTGTGCACGCTTATTAATGTATGGTACACGTTGTTTACAATACGTGTTACATATTGTCCTCCGCCATCGTCTGTGCTGTAGGAAAACTCGCATGTATGTAGTATTGCCTACGTACTAGGGGCTGTATCGCTGCAGCGGAGTTTATGTGTGCCTTGTGCACGAAAATGATGGGTCCTGGGCATTTGCAACAACAGCGCCATTTATGTTATATAGGGCTTACTGCTCAATAAACCACCATCAAAATGTCATGATTCCTGACAGTAGAAAAGTGGCCGGCAATAAGAGGGTGGCCACCCCTGTTATTTTCGTTTCGGGGAAAGTTATTAATGTGACTTTGTTCTTAGGTTTATGCTCTCAATAACATAAAACAATGTTTGGAGAGCAGTAATTTTATTTCACTTCGTTCCCGATATTTTGCAAAAATTAATTTCGAAGTCTAAATTTCCGAGCGCTTATCTCCGCCTTGATATTCAGTGTAGGTATAAAGTGTCCTGTATATTTTCCACTTGATTTTGCGTAAGAAATCATCACACGAAGTTTGTCAGTCAAATTCCGCCCCATCCTGTATGCAGGTAGGGGCAGTGACAATTTTCGAAGGTTGATTTCAAAAGTTCTTAATTAACCGTAACAGCCTCTAACTAAACATCTTTTTTTTCATTGGTTTATGTAAGAACAACAACAGCGTTCAGTAAATGGCAGGAAGAAGCAACAAAGCTGTTATAGACTACTTAAAAATAAAAATTACAGTATAGGGCATGTGGAAAGAGGCGACGCAGCTCATGTCTTTAGCTGAAGAGGGCAATCCTAAAATGCGTATATGATCTTACTGTGAATTCGGATAGCGACAATGTGAAGTCACAATATTATCCACTTTTTCTAGGGCACCAAGCCAAGATACAGGCTGTTCATGGCAAACTGAGCACTTTCGAGTGTGTATGCACATTGTGTATTCTCCCACTATATAAAAAAATTGATATTGTCGTGGGCCTGATCCCGTGAAACTGTGAAATTGTTAAATATTTGATTCATCTTTACATTTAGATGCTTTTAAAAAATAACAGGAAGAGAAGCTAATAATTGTGTTGTCCAGAAATGTTGATTCTACACTTTTAATTCAACTTTAAGACTTGGAACTACTTTCCCTCCATCGTAATCAACTTTACTGGTCGCATTCCAGTCAGTGTGTGTCCGTTAAAAGATATGCAGGTAATGGTAATAACATTTTTAAAAATTGAAAAGGGCTTAATGAACTGTGCACCTGGATGGTGAAATCGAATACAACTCATGTGTGGAGGAGCGTGAAGTGAAATAGAGAGATGAGTGTGAAGCGAGGTGAGTATGGAGCAGCGCCGGAATTCAAGGGATGGGGGAAGCGGGAGATCCACGAGAAAACCCGCTGACCAGAGCCGTTTCATTTTAATCGTAACAGGTTAGTTTCCTAATGTCTTGGGTGTCAAAACACGGCGGACAGGCCACCCCCTCGGGAATTCCCGTATAACACGCGACAGTTGGCATCCCTAGCCTGGAGAGCTGCGTTGGTTTGCCCGCAGTGCCGGTGAAGTGGATGGCGCTGGAGTCGCTGGCGGACCACGTGTACACGAGCAAGTCTGACGTGTGGAGCTTCGGCGTGCTGTTGTGGGAGTTGGTGACGCTGGGTGCCTCGCCCTACCCGGGGGTCGCCGTGCACAACCTCTTTCACCTTCTGCGCGCCGGGTACCGCATGGAGCGGCCCGAGAACTGCTCCGCGCAGCTGTGAGTACACACACAGACCAAACAAACACGACATAGGGACACCCCATATTCGCGAAAATATTACACGACCAGTTGTAGACCGTAACACTTCAGCTCAGATCCACTTTCGTGATTGGTTGGTTTGCGTGTTACGCGTCTTAGACGTCTGCGCGCGAATCACAGATGTACAGTATTGGTGATAGCTGATCCCGATTGGCCAGCCAAGCAGGAAAATGACTTCTCACAAAGAAATACCGCCAATAAGAAAAATAAAACTGCTGGTACGCTCGTAGGCGATTGAAATATAGCATGTGAGGAAATCGTTTTGCGAAATTCGGGTGTCCCTAACTAAACATGAGGTATAAGTAGAGACCTGAAAAATTCGTGAGTTCAACGACCTGTAGGCTATACTCCATTGTCGTGTGTAAAATCATGCAAATATCACTGTTCATCGGTTGCTTGTTGTATTAGCGGAATACGGTGATTCGATCTGCATTTTACTGTGCATTTATTATTGGCTCAGAGTTGTCCAGGAGGTGTAAACTAACGGGTGGACCAATAGCATTAGCAATACAAACGTACGAGGTTTCGAAATTCTAGCTTGTCCCGAAATGAAAACGCGAATTTTTAAGGTCTCTTGGTATAAGGTAGGGCCACCGATTTTTCGTGGGAAAGATACCACGGCCAGTTGTACTGCAAAATATCCTAGTTCAGAACCTATTTCGTGGTTGGATGATTTCAACTCTCGGGCGTCTTAGGTGTCTACCGGTCAGTCACCGATGTTCAGAGAGTCGGGAATACCTTAATGCTGATTGGCGCAGTTAAGTAGAAATGTTTTCTCGCACAGACACGCGGCCAATAGCCAAAGAAATTTACACGTAAGCACGTACCAAGTTGAAGTCTAGCCTGCGCATAAATATTACCGCGAAAAACAGGTGGCCCTAGGTATACGCTATTCATTGTTAAGTGAGCACTTTTTTGATGCCCTCATAATAGTCAATAAATATATTTTATTGTAGCCTTGGACGTTAACTTTCTAGTCCGGTGAAATTCATCAACTGTGTTTACATGGCAATATTTATTTTAAAAAGCGGTTAAAGGATATAAAATGGCTGATAGGAAAAAAGTAACTAGGGCCTCAAGTGAACAGCATATATACCGATTATTTGTCTTCTGCGCATCTACTCAGTATTGAACTACCCCCAAAGGCACACAACTGTCAAAGTCACTTGGTCAACAATGATGGACGTGTTTGTTTATAGCTTAATTGTTTTAATGACAAGCACTATTTTGTCAATAAAATACTTTAAACAATTTTAATTTAATCAAATTGTTTTAAAAATTGGTTAAGAGCAAGTATACAAAAATCTGAAAGCACTTGTTTGCTAATCAGTATTCTAACCTCAAATCAAATCCACGGCGTTTTTGCTAGTGGTGTTGGCGGGAAAGCATGTTCAATGTTGGGGAACGGAGTCTGGTTGTATGCAGCCAGTGAGATCAGTCTACCTCACCTTTAGTCTATGAAGATGTCATATAATTATGGGTTCGTAATCAAAATACGTAAGTACAGAGCATAAAACGCCACAGCAGAATATTCATACGACCAGAACTCTTGTGCGAAATTGATGCGCAATTGAATACATGGTATAGTCCATTCACGGTTACTTCCAACTTTTCTGAAGCCCTGCTAAAGATCTACTTTCAGGCTATTCCTCCGCCTCATTCTAACGAAGCTCAACAAAGTATAGAAAATTACATCAAAAGGACAACGCAGTTTAAAAATATTTTGCATGAGAACTATTTCGTACTAGGTGTTACCAACAAACATATATTATCTCTATTTTTATTCAGATTAATTATAATTGGAGTATTATAATTTATAGATAAAATATACATTGAAGTTCAGTTTAGCTAAAAATAAGACAATTTTATGTTAACGGAAGTATAAAAAGCTTGTGATACATGACTTTGCAGGAAACGACCAAACACGTTATATACTTGGGTGAATTTTTAAAGGTTTGTCACAAAACGTGTGAAGATAACGCGGATAGACCATATTGTTTTTAGTCCATAAAATTTTGAGACGAGTCTGACGTCAATAAGCGGGGTTGGTAAATAATGAATTTTCGTAACGGATTGTGTGATATTGTGTTGAAACGTACAGCAATTGAAAATATTTTTTACGTCTGTTTTCATTTAAAATTTGTGCTTTGCAATAGTAAATATGTGGATACCCTTTAAAGATTATGCAAGCAAACTGCCGCCTGTTCTTTCCTACAAATTCATTACTTGCGGCATTTCTTCGTTTCTGCAGCGTAACTGTCCTATGTATTTTCGAGCTTCAGCTTTCTGTTCATTTGCCGCTGCCCTGGTGTGTTGCCAGTTTTACCTCAGACCAGGCGACACGTGATTCGTTGTTACCTTGCAGGTATGTTATTGGCTCAGAATTCACCTGGACGTCTCTAATAAACTCAGACCCAACTGCAAACAAATTGAAGTCTAACTTGTCCTAAAATGAACACGTGAAATTTTCCAGTCTCTAACTATAGTCGAATGTTTCAGAATATGTGCAGAGTGCGAAGTGTGCGTCTCGGACGGAGGATGTGAGGTGGTGGGGGTGTTGGTGTTGGTGCAGGTACCGGGTGATGCGCAGCTGCTGGCAGGGCGAGCCTGGCTCCAGGCCTTCCTTCAAGGAGCTCACCATGCTGCTGGAGCGGATGCTGGAGGACGGTGTAGAGTACCTGGACCTCAACCCGCGCGTCGTGCACAACCGCACATACTTCACCTCGCTCGCCGCACACCACCACCTGCTCAGCGGTGCGTGTCTCTCTCTCTCTCTCTCTCTCTCTCTCTCTCTCTCTCTCTCTCTCTGTATCAAACACGATAGTTAAGTAAACTGTACATTTTCCTGCCTACATTACATGCATACATTCACGCATACGTACATTCATACAAATATGCACTCATACCTATATACATAGGTGCATACATATTGATTCGTACATTTGTACATATGCATGCGCATACATTCATATGCAAACAAACATACACAACAAACTCACGCACATAGTATATATAAACATACGAACGTGCATACGTTCACATACATATATCCATACATATATACACATATACTTACGCGTAAGCATATACACATACATATCTTACGTTCATACGTAAGTGCAATTACACTTATGTTCATACACACACATAAAAACGTGTGCACATACAAATATACATGCATATGTATCTAAGCACACACATCGTAACAAACGTATATTAATGTAAATGTACATACGCATAAACTTAGATACGTATTTACGTGCATACATGTACTGTGCGGGGAAAAGTGACACCCACCTGGCGAATGACCTTCGTAAGGTCCTTAGGCACCCATCGATTCTAACGTGTGAAATGAATTGACTCCCTCCCCTCCGCCCAGTAGGATGGCGTGGTGACGGAATGCAATGACGTGAGAAGTGGGAGAACCCCGGTTTAAATACGCTGGTGAGATGGAACGTCAACCAGGTTTCCTGCACGAAAAGTCAGGGTATGACCCGGCCAGTTATCGCACCAAGGTCGCCTCTGTGGTAGAAGAGTACGTTAGGTACTAGGGCAATACGGCTCGAAGGGCGTAAAAGGAATAAGTGCCTACATACCGTCATACATGTATGGATGCACACATACATACCATTAAAAGTACATAAATACATGTAAACGTAAGAGTTGGTGTAAAGCATATAAGCATAGACTGAAATTCCAACCAAGCCGTGTTCTGCAAATTTATGTTGATAATTCCCTCTTTACCGTTATTTTCTCAACAAGAGTTGATTGATATCTCACTGTAACTAATTTTTAAGTTATCATTAACATTTCATCATTGTTATGGCACACTAAGTACATATAACGACTTCTGAAATTGGTATTAATGGAATTCCACCCATAGATTCTCACGTGAGGGAAATCTTCACTTCAAGAGTTAGGGTAAGGTATTAAGGTCATGTTTTGACAAAAATTTATATTTAAGATTTTTGAAGCATAATGCAAAAATACAAAATGTACGAGACTAAATTTTGATACTTCCTAGATGTTCAGCAGACCAAAGTAAAACAGTTTACGTTAAATAAAGTCACTAAAATGATAAATGTAATTAAGGTTATGTAGACAGATAATTTCGTGATAGGGTGGTTAATATTGTGAGAATAGTTAGGCAATATCGTGATAAAACAGTAATTGGTTACAAAAACCATATTGTTTCTAACAGTTTAGCAAACTAATCATAATCACTAACGGATTCTTTTTTATCATGACTGTCACAGATATATACACCATAATCTGTTAAACATTTTTGACAAAGACGACATTTGGTTTTTGCCTTTTCAGTAGGTAGTTTTCCCAGCTTCTTATCTCTGTCCTTGGTTGGAGACATATTCCTAAGTTGAACCTGAAAACCAAATAACCATCATATATTACATTAAAATTCACAGGGAATGCAGATTACATTATGCAAGTAATGACTATAGTCGGTTCACGACTGGAAGAGACTTTCTTGAAGCCCTGCTAAAGATTTACTTTCAAACCCATTTCGTATCCTTCCGCCAAAGGTAAACAAACATTGCCATGTGACTGCCATGTGGCGGTCACATGGCAATGTTTACATTCCACTGTGTGTGTACATGTGTTCGTACATGCACGTACCCATTATAAACGTCGTGTATATATTTTTAATGGATATTCCACAAGCGTAAAGTTTTTAATCTTGAGAATTTCACACAAAAGAATATGCGATGCCAGCGAAAAACATTTCATTCTATAAACCCAAAATGCTAGTATTTTGATGAACCGATAGTTGATGTCTATTTACAATCGATTGTTAGTGACTTTCGATAAATTCCCGTACATCGAAGGCAAGATCATCAGTATTGATCGAAATTGCTACAGACGTTAAAATGGCGTGGTGGTTGAGTCGGATGTTTCGCGCAATTGTAAAACGTTATTTAAAAATGGTTGTGACGGTTTTCGACAGGACGGCAGAGTTTGCGAGTGAAGGATTCTACGTCTTCGACAATGTGAAAACAATTCTTATGTGCAAATACTGCAACGTTAGAATAGAGTGGCAAAGGAAAGACACGTGCACGAAACACATAAAAACAAAAGAAATTAGAACTGAAAGTGAGCACAAATTAAAATCATACGTTATTAAAAACCAAATTACAAAGAGCGGATATTAGTAAAACAAGACAAATAAATGAATTATTATAGATTAAACAAGATAATCGCACCAATTCTCTGGCACGTGTGTCAACAATACAAGGACTACGAAGGTTAGTAAACAAATGGCCGCGTTACTTTCACCTTGAGCGTGATAATGTGACTATGCAAGAAACGTTGAAATCTAAATACGTTAGCATCACGTCATTAATAATTGGCATAATAAGATACAAATCTTTTCGACACCCATTTGTGAGCGATAAATTAACAATTACGTTAAAACTTTGGAACTATTTCCTCTCTTTGTGCTGGCAACCTAACGGCATAACTGTATCCGCGCTGGCCGCTGTTTGTAATGTTATATGCATGTAGCGAACGGCTAGGGTGTTTTTTCAAAGGTTGATTTTCAAAAGTTTCTTCCAGTCGTGAACCGACTGTAGGTAACATCGTGATATTCTTTTAAAAAATGGGCAGGTAATATCGTAATAATTTAAAACTAAATTTTTCACAATAAACTCAATTTGGTAAACTTTACAACTAAATTACTGTGAAACAACATAAAGTTTTATTTTATTCCGAAATACATTGTTAAAAATTATTTCGGTAGTTTGTATACAAAACTAACCTTTAAATCCTTAATTCCAACTTCAAAATCGCAATACTCTACTCATTATAAATAAATCGAGCAACATAAACTACGTTATTTGATGATCAAAAAACTTATAGCAACACAGTAACATAACACTTACATTAATTTCAGTACGTCCATAAAGATTTCGTCGTCATGCGAGCTGTAGAAATGCCGCGAAGCACTGTGTTTATTCCAGAATGTTTTTTTTTTTAATATCTTAATGCAGCAAATAGTACTAGGTTTGGTGAGCAGGCAATGCCAAGGTGGCTCGATGAACTTTCATCACTAAAATACCTTTCCTTACTCTACCTGCTGACATGCTGCAACACCCGTCTCTTTCTTGGACTTAGAAAACTTATTCTTTATATAGACTTGGTTCATTTTACGTTCATATGTTCTCTATGACTGTTTAATCTGTAAACATGATCCTCCTAACTTCTCAATTTTATTGTATTTTATTTTTTACTATACACTCATTTGCAAAAAAAAAACTGACCACCATGAACGAATAGCGAGAGTACAACGAAGGTTGCCACACAGTGTAGTCGTAGTCTGACATGTGTCCAAGTTACGTTTAATAAGCAATAATTCAACACTAAAAAGAGGGAAGATGGGGAATCCGCAGTCTTTGTGGCCGTATGCGTATTATTAATACATACTTGTCAATTACGTACATAACTTACTTGCCCTGGTGTGCATTTACACTATTCGAAATGACCATCGCCTCTTCACACTACGCTAGTCTCACACGTACTCTATGTACCCACAGGCCACAATAGCGTAAACTACGAGGAAACATTTAAATGTACTGGATGGAGGTACGGACATGTTTCGATTCTCAGCTGAAATTTCTGTAGTTACTTTCAAAACAATTAACTATGAAAACAGATTTTGCATTCTGCCACGTTAATAAATTACTGTTACTCAGTATATTAAATAACTGGAAGCACTTATACACGCAAGCTAATCAAGGGTGACAAAGTGAAATTGATGGCCTAAAATGTTTTTTACACTTGAATGACGTTTCGTATCAACGAACATGCAGAATTCGAAAACACTTCCCAACCCTCCAAATAAAACTGGTGTTTTAAATAGCATTCACAAAACGTTTACAACTCAAACGAGACAAATATGGCGACCTCACTACGTATGCAAACACGGTCAAAAAGTAAGCAATTGTATGTACTTGTTAAGGGGGGGAGTCTCTTTGTACTAAACTGGAAATTCGGACAGCACAAGTATATACTACATGATGACATCACATGTGAGGCCAAGTACGGACATGTGTATACTTGGAGAGAATTTTAACACGGCCTTAGTGGAGAACCTACTTCGAAGATTAACGCTATAATAACAGAGGTGACGGCTGGCGACCTTGAAAGCTACAGGAATGTGTGTTCCATGACTTTTACCCACGTAGTGCGTCTTCTGTAATCTAACGGGCTCTGATTTTCAATAATTAATGTTGAAACCAATTTATGGAGAGATAAAAATAAATCCAGATACGAGAGAACTCTCCGCCTTAATATCTTCCGTTTTTAACCGTCCTTTTCCTTTTGTTTAAATTACTCGCCCCTTCAGAGACCCGATTGCATTATTATACCTAACATAGAACATTATATCCCTCTAGATATGCAACTGGAGTCTTCCTTTGCCACTCCAATATTGTACCGACACGTATTGCAATATACAATGAATAGCCAAAAAAACTGGTACACCTGCCTAATATCGTGTAGGGCCCCTGCGAGCACGCAGAAGTGTCGCAAGACGACGTGGCATGGACTCGACTAATGTCTGAAAGTATGCATGACGAAATTCACACCATGAATACTGCAGAGCAGTCCACAAATCCATAGGAGTGCAAGGCGGTGGAGATCTCTTCTGAACAGCACGTTGCAAGACATCCCACATAGGCTCAATAATGTTCATGTCTGGTGATTTAGGTGGTCAATGGAAGTGTCTAAAGTCAGAATAGTGTTCCTGGAGCCACTTGGTAGTAACTCTTGACGTGTGGGGTGTCGCATTGTCCTGCTGGAATTGTACACGTCCGTCGGAATGCACAATGGACATGAATGGGTGCAGGTGATCGGACAGGATGCTTACGTATATGTCACCTGTCAGAGTCGTATCTAGACGTATCAGGGGTCCCATTTCACGCCAACTGCATACGCCCCGTACCATGACAGAGCCTCCACCAACTTGAACAGTCCCCTGTTGACATTTAGGGTCCATGGATTCATGAGGATCTCTCCATATCCGCACACGTCAATCCGCTCGATACAATTGGAAACGAGATTCGTCAGACCAGGCAACGCGTTTCCGGTCATCAACAGTCCAATGGCGGTGTTGGTGGGCCCAGGCGAAAGGTAAAGCTTTGTTCGTGCAGTCAACAACGTTACACGAAACGGTACACGGCTCCGAAAGCCCATATAAATGATGGACCGTTGAATAGTTCGCACGCTGGCATTTGTTGATGGCCCAGCATTGAAATCTACGCCAATTTGAGAAAGGGTTGCACGTCTGTCGCGTTTAATGATTCTCATCAGTCATCGTTTGTACCGTTCGTTCACGATCTTGTCCGGCCGCAGCAATGTCGAAGATTTGATGTTTTACCGGATTCCCGATATTCACGGTACACTCGTGAAATGGTCGTACGCGAAAATCCCAATTTTATCGCTACCTCGGAGATGCTATGTCCCATCTCTCGTGCGCCGACTATAACACCATGTTCAAACTCACTTAATTCTTGATAACCCACCATTGTAGCAGCAGTAATCGATCTAGCAACTTTGCCAAACGCTTGTTGTCTTATATAGGCACTGCCAACCGCATCGCGTTACTCTGATTGGTTCCATACCTATGTTATTTGCATACGCACGCCTATACCAGTTTTTTTGGCTATTCAGTATAAGTGAAGCTCAAGGCAATTCCACACGATCAAACATTTCATTGAATTCATCCAAATTAATTCAACTTATTGGTATCTCGGTAGGTATGTGTGGCTTAACGTCTCGTCGACAGCTAAGTCACAAGAGACGGAGCAAGTTACTCAAAAATGCATGAACGGGTAGGAATCAGTCATGGCCTGTAGTAAGGAACCATCCCAGCATTCGCCTGGAGTAATTTCGGGAAGCCATGGAAAACCGAAGTCAGGATGGCCAGACCCGTATTAGAACCCAGGTCTTACCGAATGTGAGTCCAAAGTTTAACCACTGCACCACCTCGCACCGTTTCAACTTATTGAATTCAGAAAATGTACAATGGCAATTCAATAGATTGAATTCAATAGAAATGGAATTATTGCTTAAGTTTAGATAGGATATCCACACATGCATCTGTATTCAATAAATGTTAAAGGAGTAACTTAAAAATTTTCCGCAAATATTTTAGTAAAAAAAATAATAATTGTGTTCACAATTTTTTATTTCTAACCTCAAAAAACAATGTACTATGCAAAAATAAATTGTCGAGATCAAAACAAACATTTTTTCCTAAGAAACATGTGCAAATATTTGTATAGCTTAAATAGGCATAAATTAAGGTATTAAGAAACTACATATTATATTTCTACTGGTTTAATAATTAGGGGAGCCGGTTGAAAAATAGGATTCAAGAAAATATAGAACATGTTCTAAACGAAAATCTTTGAAGGCATTTGCGTCGTTCAATGGCTTTAAAGACAAAATGTTATCGATTATGATGTCCGATCAAAATTGAATTCAATAAAATTTAAACAAATTTGAAGTGAACTGTGATCGTGTGAAAGGACCTTAAGTCTGTATGTTTAAGTAAAGGCTGTTCACGATAAAGTGAGCATTTTTGAAATCAACCCTTGCAAAATCCCACTGTCCGTACCTGCGTGTATTTTTAATGGGCACACGTAGTGGCATGCGTCCAGTAAAGTTGGTAACGACGTAGAGAAACTAGTTCCAAGTCTCAACGTTGAATTAAGAGCGTTGGGTAAACATTTGTCAATACTTCAATGATTAATTTTTCTTTCTGATTTTTTTTAATGCATGTAAGAAGATGGATTATAAAATATGTAAAATATTGACTTTTATAATAATTTTGCAGTTTCCCTTTACTGACGGATGAATTAAGTGATCAGGTCCACGGCAATGGTGATTTTACATATGGTGGAAAGATACACAATGTGCCTACAAGTAGATCTTAAGTAGGGCTTTCAAAAGTGCTTATTTTATCGTGAACAACCTATATGTAGAGTATTGCAAAGCGAGAACCTAAAGTCCGTATTTCGAATCATGGTCGTGGTTTATAATTTACGTTTTAGCTATCAGTTTTTGTTCATCCGCAAAAACAAAAAAATTGTTTAAATATTATCTTTATTATCTACAAGTGAATGAAGGTCAGGTGTTTTTCATTATGTACATTTTGGCTTTCGTCAAAGCCCACGGTGAAACAATATTTTGCTTTGGCAGTATTGTGGCCTCGGAAATCCCTGCTTACCTTGTCAATCTTCCAAAACTTCCGGTTCCATTTTATCTTCCACTCATTTACTTGGTTGCCCAAAATAACATCCTCGTTGAGCCTAAGGTCAAATCTGTGAATTTCAAAGGTCCATTTCATAGTGAGACACGAAACTTGAGCAATGTGGCAACCTCCTGCTCTGTCGTTCCTCGCCAAATGCGGCTATTTGCCCTTACTAGCCTCAGAATTTGAAACTTTTTTTCCCTCATAAACGTTCAATATTTCCCGAATTTCCTTTAAAAACACAAAAATTTCCGGCAGAAATTCTTTTTGCCAAAATGGATATGAGTCACTCAGTCCGAAAATAGCATGACTCCTCAATGTCGCTAAGTGACTTATTTTTGGGGAATGAGCGGTTGAGGGATTAAGGGGTACCCTAACATTCATGCTCTGTCATTCCACTTTGGTTTTCTCATATTCCTTCTGGTCTCCTTTCATCTGGTGTCCTGGCGCGGGACGAGTCCCATGCTCTACCATTCCACCTTGGTTTTCTCATATTCCTTCTGGGTTTCTTTCACCTAGCGTCCTGGTGGGGACGAGTCTCATGTTCTGTAATTCCACCTTGGTTTTCTCATATTCCTTCTGGTCTCCTTTCACCTGGTGTCCTGGCGCGGGACGAGTCCCATGCTCTACCATTCCACCTTGGTTTTCTCATATTCCTTCTGGGTTTCTTTCACCTAGCGTCCTGGTGGGGACGAGTCTCATGTTCTGTAATTCCGCCTTGGTTTTCTCATATTCCTTCTGGGTTTCTTTCACCTAGCGTCCTGGTGGGGACGAGTCTCATGTTCTGTAATTCCACCTTGGTTTTCTCATATTCCTTCTGGGTTTCTTTCACCTCACGTCCTGGCGGGGACAAGTCGCATGCTCTATCATTCCCCCTTCGCGACACGGAGCGAAGCCTGCCAATGCACGCTAGCATAGAGTCGCACCGCGCGCCCGCCAAGTACGCCGTAAGCCTAATATAATCGCAGTTGGCTTTTTTATTTCCGAACCGTTTAAGATACAGACACCAAGTTCATAACATAGTCAACATCCTCGACAATGAAAAGGGCCGCGGTGGCAAGTATGCCTAAGCCTACTAATAATCACTGTTGGCTGTAACTTCCGAACCGGTTAAGATTTAGTCAACAAATTCATAACATAGGCATCACCCCCGAGAACGAAAAGGGCCACACGTTAAAGTATGCCCTAGGCCAACTTATAAGCATAGTTGCCTGTAATTTCCGAACCGTTTAAGATATAGTCACCAAATTCATAACATAGTCAAAATCCTCGACAATGAAAAGGGCCGCGGGGGCAAGCATGCCCTAAGCCTGCTAATAATCACTGTTGGCTGTAATTTACGAACCGGTTAAGATTTAGTCAACAAATTCATAACATACGCATCACCCCCGACAACGTAAAGGACCCCAGGGCAAGTATGCCTTATGCGCACTTATAAGCATAGTTGACTGTAATTTCCGAACCATTGAAGGTACAGTCACAAACTTCATAGCATAGACATCACCCCTGACAACGAAAGGGACCACAGAGTCAAGTATGTCCTAAGCCCACTTATAAGCATAGTTGGTTGTAATTTCTGAACCATTGAAGGTACAGTCACAAACTTCATAGCATAGGCATCACCCCTGACAACGAAAGGGACCACAGAGTCAAGTATGTCCTAAGCCCACTTATAAGCATAGTTGACTGTAATTTCAGAACCATTGAAGGTACAGTCACAAACTTCATAGCATAGGCATCACCCCTGACAACGAAAGGGACCACAGAGTCAAGTATGTCCTAAGCCCACTTATAAGCATAGTTGACTGTAATTTCAGAACCATTGAAGGTACAGTCACAAACTTCATAGCATAGGCATCACCCCTGACAACGAAAGGGACCACAGAGTCAAGTATGTCCTAAGCCCACTTATAAGCATAGTTGGTTGTAATTTCCGAACTATTGAAGGTACAGTCACAAACTTCATAGCATAGGCATCACCCCTGACAACGAAAGGGACCACAGACTAAAGTATGTCCTAAGCGCACTTATAAGCATAGTTACCCGATGTTTCCCACCTTCCGAAGTTACGGCCAACATATTCATATCACAGCCATTACTTCAGACTGCAATCAATGAGATAAGGACAAGTATGACTTAAGCCCTGTTACAAGAATAGTTGGTCAGCATTTCCAAACCTTTAAAGTTCGGGAACATGTAATAACCGTCCACACATGTAAAGAAAATAAAGGTACACATACAAGCGCGTCGCAATGTTCCCGTTGCATGTAGGTAGGAGCGTAGGGTCTGAAATAGCACACACATACACATCTGCTTGCATGCACTCATCTAGGAAACAGGTGCATACTGATGTTCCTCTACCCTACTGCAGAGAGAATTACAACGTAGCTTCATATTCGACCGGTTGGATAGTGATATAAATTATTGCAACCACAGAAAACTGTCCAGTTGTTAAACAGAACAGAACGGTGATGGTACTGCATGAAGGCAGCACTGTGGGGTCGAAACTGAGAGGTCGGTAGTGAAGGGTCAGCAATGAGGGGTCACCAGTGGAGGTTGCCGCTCCGTGTCTCCTGGAGACACACTAGGGCTCTGGATAGTGCCCTGGCCAGACCACGCGCTTAGTGCTGAGTACGAGGGCCTCAGTATTTGTGGAAGAGTGCACACCGTAGTGTCCAGGACGTTCGCCTCCCACCACGGCGATCCGGGCTCGAACCCCGGCGGGCTCACTCCTGGATTTTCGCACGTGGGAATCGTGCTGGACGATGCCGCTTGCCGGCGGGTTTTCTCGGGATAGGGATACTCCCGTTTCCCTCGCCCTTGCATTCCAGTGCCGCTCCATTCTAGGGTCTCATTTCTGTCATGCCCGGGGATGACGGTCACCTGCGGGTCCTGGCTGGAAAGACCGTCATGCGGAGGGTGTTGCTTTGCCCTGGGTGCACCCCCCACACGCCATTATTATTATTGTGAATCGGATTGGGGCTTTTAATTCGGTCAACTCAAGTGTTGAACTGGGACACCTCCGATGAAAAGGCGTGATCCCTTCCCCCCAACGATTGGGTGGTCGGAGCACGGATGGGCTTCAGCTAAGAGCGCTACGTAAAAATAAAAATAGCAAAAGCACAACCGCCAAGGTCTTGGATTATATATATATATATAACACCCAGATTAAATGACGTCCGTTTGGTTGTACTTTATCCTACCGCTTAAGAAAACTCCGCTGGCAAGCTCTAAAAACGAGACTTTTGACCATTTTATTTATCTGTGAATACACTTAATATGGCAAAAGTAAAAAAAATATAGGCTTAGTTAATTGGCATGTATGGCATATGGCAAATAGTTGTATGAACTGAGACGCGCGTATTCGCACAAACTACGATTTCACAGAAAATATTTAAATATACATGGTCCTCTTAAGACCTGGCCAAAACCTCCCATATCTCAACTTCTCCCACCAAGGCGAACCGGGTTCTATTCCCGACGGGGTCGTGTCGGACGATGCCGCTGATCGGTGGGTTTTCTCAGTGATCTCCCGTTTTCCCCGTCCTTGCATTCCGGCACTGCTCCATACTCACCTCACTTCACCCTCATCGGCTCTCAATACCTCGATGTTAAGAGCCGCCCAACTCTCTCCACTCCTTGAGAGCCCGTGTCAACCGCCATTTTGAATTATTTGTTTCTTCCTAATACATATTTAGGAGGATTTATTGAAAAACGTAATAACAGAAGTTTGGCTAATTACCTTAACCATTATTACTGATATCAATATATTAGATACAAACGCATATTTATAAGATAATTAACTTAATACAATACTTAATATATAGTAAATTCATTCTCAACTTTTAACGTCAACCAGGGAACACTTATTGACAATCAAGTACTGACATTTGCACAAAACCATGAAATGTAATGCTTCTATAATGAAACATGTTCAGTAACGACCCTGACTACTCTGTTACGACACTAAAACAAATAATTTCTGCATAAGGAGTTAATACAGCCTCTTAACTAGCGGTAGACGCTGTTCAAGGTAAAGTGAGAACTTTTGAGGCCCTAGTTACCTTTTCCTTACCAGCCATTTTTTTATCCTTCCGCCATTTTATTAAATAAATATTGCCATGTAAGTAATAAACACATTGCGTGTATTCCACCGCACTCGGAAGTTAACGTGTAAAGCTGGAGTCACAATAGCCCGACGAACACGACACGATAGACCGACACGACATCAGTACTCGACGGAATTTCATATTATATTTTATTCAGTGTTCAAATACCCCGACGAAATCTGCCCGACAATTGTGCTAGTAGTTTGAAAATCCTAAAACGACAAGTTATCATTATAATACCGTATATTAATTTTTTTAAACTCGCGATAAAGTAAAAAAAAAATATCTAAAACTAAACCGTTACGTTATTTTGGCGGCAAGTTAGTTTCTTATTTTCTACAGTAGGGAAATACGCACTAAATTAGGTTTTATAATGTTTTATTTGCATATATTGTGCACCCTGATGAGCCCGACACGATGGAAAGTAGAAATAGAACATAATTGTGTCGGGCTGTCGGGGCTGTGATTTTGTCGGGCTGACATCACGGTGATCTTGATTTTCGTTGGGTGTTACTCAGATGTCAGGGTTGTCGTGTCGGGTACGCCGGGGTATTGTGACTCCAGCATAAGGCTACAATAAATTATATTTATTGGCTATTATTAGAAATGCGAGGCTTGCAAAAAGTGCTCACTTTACCGTGAATGGCCTAAATGCATTTTCCGTGCGCGCAGATGGGGAGGAAGAGGACGACGACGTGCGGTACGGCAACCTCAGCCTGCTGCGGTCCGAGTCGACGACGCCGCTGGTCATGCCCGACGCCTGCCCCCACGAGACGCTCCGCAGCGTCGCCGAGGAGCCGGCGGCGGCGGGGACGGCGGAGGAGGCGGCGCCGGGCGAGGACCAGGCGCGGCTGCTGGGAGGCGGCGGTGGCGTCGCGAAGCGCTACCAGAACGACGACGCCGCCGCCGGCGGCTACCTCAGCCCCGTGCGGCGGCTCGCCGCCCCCGCCTACGTGAGCATGANCCCGGCGCCGTCGCCCACCAGCCAGACGCACTTCTGAGGCACCGCGGGCCAGCAGCTACAGCCTCTCCTCGTCGACGACGCGATACCGAGACGCCACAAAGGTGCGTCTGTTACTCCGTGAGTGAGCCGCCCACTGACGTGCCGTCGTTTCTCGGACTACGTGATATCCTCGATACACACGTTTCTACCAAATGTTTAAAACCACCAAACATTTTCACACGTCTCGTTGGCCTTAAAAGTTTGAGGCAATGAGCTTTTTTCGAAATAAACCTTCGGGGAAAAAGATGCGTATAACTACGGTATCTGCTGCAATCTCCTCCGGCATGAAAGTTCACAGTTACGTTGGCACCAAATGAATACAAATTATTCTAAGACCACGTACTGCGAATGTAATCTTTAAATTTGTGTCAACTGACGTCAGTGTTCCTTAATTTGTACACATTAGAGTACAGGTTTGCGCATTAGTATAGGCTGCTCACAGTAAACTGAGCACTTTTGAAAGCCCTGATGAAGGATATACTTTTCCCCTGAGTTTTTATCCTTCCGCCATATCGAAAATTAAAACTGCCATGTGACTAGTGACTTTATCCATGCGTCAGTCAAGTACACTGTGAGTAAGTTAGGAACATAATTATATTACTATAGTCGTGTTGACTATGTATGACGTGTTTGGTTATTTCCTAAATGTTTCAGGTATCACAGCCTTTTTATAGTTGCGTTAACGTAAAAGTACTTAATTTTTGGTTAAACTGAACTTTTACTTAAATATCGTACTATTAAATTTATAATTAATATGAACAAAAACAGTGAGAAATCAGGTGTGTTGGTAATTCCTAGTAAGAAATAGCTCTTATACTAAATATTATTACACTGGATACACACGAATGCAGTGCCTTGTCCCTTTGGTATAATTTTCTAGACTTGCTTAAGCTTCATTTTCATAAGGCGGAGGAATATCCTGAAAGTAGAAATTTTAGTAGTGCTCCAGAAAAATTGGAAGTAACCGTGAACCGACTATAATATACAATTTATCACTCTGATGTGTATAAAGCAGAAAGACGTTAACTTGATTTGTCACATATTTAAACATTGCACTCGCAATACGACGTCAAGACGTGAAACTATTTTCCATAGTTCGGAGCTAACTTAACTGGGAGCCTGCATGCCCGTGTATTATACAGTTAATGGGCAGTGATGTTTTTCAAAGGTAGATTTCGAAAGTGCACACTTTCGCGTGAGCATCCTATATCACATTTACGTAGCTAATAGTTCCAAAATTCCACTTGAGTGGCGCATGAATAAAGTGAAAAGGTCGAGTGCAATGTTGACTTCATGTACATATGGTGGAAGGATACAGAATGAGGAGGTCCTAAGCAGCGCTTTCATAAGTTCTAAGTCAATCGCGAACAGAGCATATCAGCCCTTATGTCAAAACATTCGCAAACACGAACCGGGGTTATTTACAATGGTTTATTTCAAAAGTGCCCGATTTATTTTGAATCCTGTATGTTTCATTATTTAACCGTGTGCAATACATGATACCCTGCTACTCACCTATGAAATGCCTCAATGATACTTTTGCGTGTTGCAACCTACATTTGAAAAGACACTGTTTTAAATGGACGGATATATATAGTGCGTTCGTAGGTTTTCACTCTGTTCAAGATGCTCCAGTGATGTGAAATACAACTGGGATTAAAAGTAAAACATGCTGGTGGCGATTTTGAAATAAGGTGATAATTTTTAGTTTCTTTGATAGTGAACAAATATTTTCTAAAATACTTCCAACATAAGGACAAGTAAAAAACTACCACGATATTTACAAAAGGCGTTGTGTTACTGTAAATGTACTGGGAAACTTTGTCGTAAAAATAACATTTTGTTCATAACAAAGAACTCTGAATATTTATAGTCAACACCGTTCATCAGACATTATGCAAAAATTTCCATCACCGTGCACAAAAATTCTGAGTATCTGATAATACAGCTGTGTAATTTCGAAAATATAAGTGTGACATTCAAGAACAGTGAACTAATAACATTGTGTCAGTTCAAGAATATTCGTGTTTGTATAACGTTCTTATCGGGGAAAATTGGATTTCGATATTGCCGAAAGAATCACAAGCCTATTGCCAACAGTACGAAACAAAATATTTTTTATTATTCTTTTACTCTGAAACATGTTATAAAACAGTAAATATTTCAGAACTCAGGAATATTGCCTATTGAGGCGTAGGCTAGTAAAGTTGCCTTAAGTAACTTGGAAAAACAGTCAATGTGTCGTTCTTGTTTGTAAGGTAAATTAAAAGTTATGTGCAGATGGAAATGTAATTGCTCTAAGTGTAATTTGATTTCTATAAATAGCATTCGAGCTTTGAAACCACCGGTAATTGTATATTCTGTTTAAAATATGTATGTCTGGTAAAAATTTTTGAACACAATTGTTTAATAACATATGATTTTCATAAATAACTGTATCTTAAATTTAATGAGCTACAAATTTATATTGTACTAAATGAATTTGTGGATTGATTGTCTATCTTAAATATTCTAAAGATGTGTAAAATTATAACGTCCATTGGAAGAGAATAAACATGTTTTTAGCTTAACTTTAGTGAACTGAGTGATCAAAGCCATGAAAATTAATGTGACATGCTTGCAGTTGCTGAATCACAAGCACGGACTGAATGCCATATTATCCACATAAACTTTGCCAACTACAACCCAAATATGGCCTGTTATGCTTAATTCACAATATTTTCCATACATGTTGAATATCACGTTGCAGTTACCAAAATATGTAATACTGTACTTAAAAAGTAGTTGTAAATTTTATACATTATGCTTTGTTTAAGTAATATAATATTTATTGTACAACTAGCTAAAGAAAACTGAATTTGTAGAAGAAATATAAATATTTAGGTATCTTGCTTTTGTCGTTGATCCAGTTTATAAATATGTGACTACCTGAAATTAAAAATAAATAAATATTTTCAGACAAGTACAAAAATGTTAGAAAATATACATTGCTCTAGTTTTTTAACTGATTATCTATAAATGTCTGTTTTCTAAAATATGATTACAACTCAAGATTCTGAATGGCAACAAAACAACAAACATTCCAGTTAACAGGTAAAATATTACAATTTGTGTTCAGTTATGATTTGCCTGCAATAAATTAATAAATTTGAGTGAATGAAAAATTTTGAAGTAAAAAATTGTACATGATATTAAGAAAATCTTAAAAAGATATTAATATATTCTATTACATATGTAATATATGAATAAAATAATACTCGTAACAAGGATGAGTGTTTGTCGAAATAATAAACATGCATATAATTATTAAACGGAAAAAGGTTAAAAAAAACCTGCTATACACAAAAAGTAAATTTATTTTATTTGACTTTCGTTACTAATGTTGTTGTGTAGTTATAAAACGATAGAGTTAATAATATTCAAGAGCTTTCTACGTTTGCTTTATGCCACTATACGGTACGTACAGAATGCGATGAATTGTCAAATTCTGGAGACGTTTTTCTGTTAATACAATTTTTTCTCAATCAATGGAATAGTGAAGAATAAAATGTCGTAGAAAGAAAATAGGTGGGACATATTTTAAGCTACAGTGCATTGTCTCAAGAAGTAGGTTGGTCATTTGCTTGTAGGAAAAATATTCGTTTTCTTAATAGTGTATTTACTAAGACTCGAGAAACATTTGAAGATGTTAAGCTATGCTCCAAGGCCTGCACTTTTCTCCTGCTTCTTTCCTTACTTTTCTTTCTTTAAAGTCTAACGGTAGGAATGAATGTAAATATATACAGTCTGAATATACGTAAACTCTCATTTTATTATGCGTACTGGCATAGTAGGCATACTACTGAGTTTATACGAGTTTATAAGTGAAACCATGATTACTACTTAAGTTCAATTGTACAGAAATTCTCGTTAAATGTTATTGTGTTTTAACTATGTAAAACGACATATTTAAAAATAGAAGAAAAAACTTTTAAAAAGCATATTACTAACAAAGAGTGTTGCGCAGATTTTGTGGTACAGGCGGGTAACGGTAAAGTGAGCACTTTTGAGGCCCTAGTTACTTTTTTCCTATCAGCCCTTTTTATTCTTCCACCATATTTAAAAAAAAAAATATATATATATATATTGCCATGTAAGTAATAAACACAGTGTATGTATCTCACTGAACTCGAAAGTTAACGTCTAACAATAAAATATATTTAGTGACTATTATTCCAAATGAGAGGGCTTAAAAAGTGTTCACTTTACCGTGAGTAGACTATATCAGCTTGTATTCAGCACTAATTATCTAGGCTGTAATACAGGAACTTGTTTACTTCATGACTACGGAAAAATTGTTTTACATAATTTATTTGTGATCTCTTTGTATGTATATATATATATATATATATATATATTTATTTATTTATTTATATATACATATACAGATGTACGATTAAATAAAACTTGAAACCACCATAGAGCAAAAATAGTGTGTTGATAAGGCTGTGCAGCAATTAAATTATGAGAAAAACTATGCTTAACGTGGTCTGTGATGTATTAACATGGCTGTTGTTTAATGACGTGGCACCGCCTAATTTCCTAATAACGGGAGATGTTATTAAATGACAAATGTTCACAGATGGGAGATAGAAAATCAGGCAAACACTACTCACAAATTTGTTTCTTCTTGCGTAGTTTTTGGCATATTACAAACAACTAATTTAAATTCGTAATTTTTAAGGGTGTATTTTTTCCTTAATAACCATCTTAGGTCGTAGGTTGTATCATGTTCTCTACCCTACTTCCCGTAACGATTCATGTCACAAAGTTTGTACCAGAAGTTGAGTAAAGCGTTATAGAACACGTATGCAGATTCTCGTAAATGTTGTCTTATTATTACAGACAGGGTCCTCGGAGACTTTATCTGTCTTCAAATTTCAATATTTCGACAATGTTTCTCCTATTTTAGTAATCATATACGTCTCAAAAATTAAAGTCCAGTTTCTGAATGTTTGTAGAGATCTATGTTAAACAGATATGATTCAAGTCTCACTTTTTATAAAACCAAAAATAAGTCAGAGTCTAAATGTAGCATCTACTATGCCAGCAAGTTAAAAGTGTGATATGTATGTATAAATATACACATGCAGGCATACATATTGCCTAGCAGACGTCTGTCCAGGCGAGTTACTCATGTTTGCTAGACTGTAGCCCGTCACGGACCAGTCTGTAGCTGAGCGTCAACAGAACGGCCCGGCAGCATATGCACCTTCCCGCAAACATCCGGTCTTCAGTCTTCGGCAACAGCAATACGGACGCACCACCTAATGTTTGTGAGACAGCTGATAGTATGCCAAGCGCTGCGCGCGTATGTTTTTCTCCGTTGCTAAGTGTACCCCGCTCCCCTCCCCCATGTACAAGGTTATGTCCAGACATCTGAAATGCATTATCAAAATAACGAGAGGGCATGTACTGGTGATATAGGTATTTTTAAAATTAATGTTAGAAAAATGTCACTGCTCCTGCCTGTATGTATTTCAACGGCCACACTGACTGGCAAGTTCCCAGTAAAGTTGGGGGAAAAAAAGGGGGGGGGGGAATTATGTAGTTCTTTGCCTTAACATTGTATAGAAAGTTGTAGGTAAACTGTTGTGAATGCTAAAATTATTTATTTCAGCTTTATGTTTTTTTATGCTTTTTTATGACACGTGGCGTAATTAGGAGTATTATTTAGAGCGGCGCTGTCACCAACAAACCCCCCTCCCCCCGCCAGCTTAAACCAGTGTAGAGAGACACGTGTCAGTCGTAATCACCGCAGAGAAAGGGCAAGCCGAGGTAGGAGTGCATGCAGGCCTTACACATGTCCTGCAGTGCAGTCCTCCCACCCACCTCCCCCTCACCCCCTAGCAAGCCAAGTAAAATTTGTAAGCGCCGAGATTCACGAGATAGGCAGGCGTAGTTCGCCTGAAGTCAGAAAACACGCACCGCGGAAGAAATAGCTGACAGAGTAAGCTTGGAAAGGGTGCCACCTNACAGTTCGTCATCAGTAGACCATCGGTCAGTTCGTCAGTACCGCACAGAGAGAGGTCAGCCGTGCAGAGAGAGTTAGGCCGGGAGATCGGAACCCGGCCACGTCCATCAGTCGAAGCAACGAGTAGCATGTGGCGCGGAAGTTCGGTAACACCACCCCGGAATGCGCAGGAAGGTAGTCAGTCGTGACATTAAGGGGTCAGCCAAATCGGGACGCGAGACGCGAAACGCAGACCATATTCAGAGACAGTTACCAGAGTCATGTCGGGACGCGAGTTAGCCAGCCAGTTACCACATAAGTCAGTCAGTTTCCAGTCAGTCAGTTTCCAGTCAGTCAGTTGCAACGCACCGAGAAGGCGGAGTCGAGCGGTGAACTTCAACGGAAGTGCCATGTCGAGGCAGTGGGGTTGTCCAGTGCAGCCCGTATCCGCGAAGGACGGGTGGGGCCCACACAGGGTCCCTCGCCGGGACATGGTAGGGCAGTAAGCAGTCAGTTACTACCCTACGCCGAGAACAGGAGCGAGTGGTGAACCCCACTGAGGGGCGCCACGTCGAGAGGAAGCCAGCTGCGTGCAACAAGCCAACCACAGAGGGCCTTAACAGGGCCATCAAGCTCACCAGACCCATCAACTGCTAGAACAACTACCATGCAACATGTGCAGATAAGTAACCCCGTCGTCACTCAGGGACCTGTCCTGTCACCTAATGCCCCTACAGCGTCGGAAAAATAGTCAGAACATTGTGCATTGTAACCAGCCCTTCAGGCCTTGAACTCGCAGGGCGTTAAGTATGTATAAAGTCCCGCAACAGTACCGGGAATGTATAAGTAAATTCCCGTTAAATAAACCTGTTCCAAACTAAGAAGTCGTGATGAAGTCATTGTGTGATTTACCCTCAAATCCCAGGCACCCTATAGTCTATGCTACTGAACATTAACAATAGACCCTGCGAACCATCTGTACAACACAGATGGAGACTAGATTTAACGAAATGTGTTAAGTGTAATAATGAACTAATTTATAAAATATTTACTTTCCTAACAAATTCAGAGTTATACTTGATTGATGCATGAATAAAGTGCTCAGGCCCATGTCAATTTTAATTTTACAAATAGTTGAAGAATATTAAGTGGGAAGGAAATTAGATCCTAAGCAGGGCTTTCGAAAGTGCACACTTTACCGCAAGCAACCTATAATCTGATGTACTACTAACAAAAGCTGTATGTGTACAATTTTACATTTTTATGTGCAAACAATGAATAGATTTAGCTCAATACAGGAGTCATACTTCGAGAGTACAAAGACTATTGTTGTTTGTAGATGTAAGCCATTCTGTAGTGTAGCGGCAATCTGTCCAAATTATCTAAAGATTTCAGACTGTCGCCCTTGTGAGTGAGCGTTTTAATTATGTTGGCCGCAAACGGAGTTTTCATTTTAAGCGTTATGCGAGCGAGAGAAGATATTCGGACTGCTCTTGACATCAAGGTCTTGAGAACCGATGAGGGTGAAGCGAGCGGAGTATTGAGCGGCGCCGGAATGCAGGGACGGGGGAACGGGAGATCCCCGAGAAAACCATCCGACCAGCGGCATCGTCCGGCACGATTACCACGTGCGAAAATCCAGGAGCGACCCCGCCGGGAATCGAAACCAGTTCGCCACCGAGGCCTCTTAAGCCTTATGTGTTGTCAATAAGCATCAGGCCACCGCCTCATAATGGGTGAAATACATGTCATCTTGCCACTCGAAACAAAAATTAACTCCGAGTAAATCACCTGACATACTTTGTAATCTGTGCGAGAAGATTTTTGGGCTGGAGCAAATTATGGGCAAGATTTTGACCGGACAAACATGTCAATGCGTACCAATTGCAGTAAGTACAGTTCCCTTACGCCTAACTCAATCATACACCATTGGCACTTCGAGGTCATACTCAGCTGAACATCATACTCTTTGGAAAACCGTTTTAGGGCAAAGGTCGACGTGAGGGTTGATCAAGAACTTACTGCATCAGCAAGATAAGTGTTTTTACCATTTAATTCACAAGCAACATTTAATGACGAAGTTTTTCACCTTGCACTCATTGAAATTGAAAAGCAAGTGCAGACATTGTCAGGAAAAAGTATTAAAAGCATGGGCCTACCAATACCAGATAACATAGTAGATTCAACCGTTAACAATGACTACGTCAGGGAAACTTCATATAAGAGATTATAATTGCACACTACCGCAACGCTTATTAGTGTTTCTCTGTTATAGATAGATATATGCTACCGCGGAGTTTTTTTTTAAAAGTCTTTTTATTTTACACAATTCTTTACTACGTGATATTGTTCTATATTTAACGGTTTAGACAGCGTATTGCAAGAGAGCGCGCTGACGGCAAACATTTTTCCGACTTTATTCACTATTATCGTCACTGCTTATTCCTTATGTTACTTTGCGTAGCAAAATATATACTAAAACCTGGCCAGAGAACATAGCTATTTTGGATAAGTGGTTCTAGCTAGAGTGATAAGCGCACTAACAGACAGACAGACAGAGAGACGTTGAGTTTTATAATATGTATAGATTATAGAAGATCAACACTAAGTAAAATTCAACTTTATTAAAAAAAAATCTAAACAATAATTCTGTAGTCTACGCGAGCGGAGCCGTGGGCACAACTAGTATATGATACATACAGCTAACATTATACATACAATTCTCACAGCTGGGGAAATCTCTGCCCCTTCTTTTTATTTGGTGCAATATCAAAACTAACAAAATCATTCTTCTGATAATTTATCTCGCTCCTTGTTTCCGCAAACAATTTATTTATTTATTATAATATTGACTAGTCCTCCCTATTAACGTGCGCGTGTTTATTTATACACGAAACACCGCCAATCATTTTCACTTGTAATGAAGTAATTTTTTTTCGACAGTTTAAAACAGTTGGCAGCAACGAACAGGCGAGATCTGTTGTAAACATGGAGTTATAAATAACAGGATATGGAATGTTATGACGTCATTGAAGGCACATTTTCATCCATCGCCATATTGTGACACCCAAAACATCAAAAATGTTGAGACAGGTTTTTGCATTGAATGAATGTAAAACGTGGAAGTTTTTAAACAAATAACAACTAATGAAGCTAACCTTTCGGGCTAAATATTAACAAGATCTGATACAATAGTATAATTTTCAATGTGTCAGGTTAGGCTTCCAATGTATTGGGTCTCACAATGTCACAACATGGCGGACTGGCTTCATCATTTTGTCACGCACAGCCACGGACAAGGCCAACCCTTGGTTGTAAATCGCTCGACCTGCAGACGGAAGGCGCACGGACGGACGACGCGACGTCATCAACCTTTATTCGGGTGTCCGCCATCTTGTTTATCTGAACACGTTGGTAAAGGATACATTTAGAACAAGTTTTATGGCTGTTTTAGGCAGGCCCATTGGTATGAAATCTGATATACCGCGAACCATATGCCTCTGGAGTTTGCTGAAATGTTATCGACACGGAGCAGAAACACTAGCAGAATATGTTTATGAAAACTACTGAAGAATAAGGCATCTTGCAGGGCAGGATTTTATGGTGTTTTAAATGCATTTATCCTCTACCAAAAATTCAAGAAATTTTTGCTTGAAAATATTTTTTTTTTCCTTGTGTTAATATACAGCGCTTATTATTCCAATCCGCATTATAAAAATCCACAGTTTGCTAAAAAATAATTATAAATGTATATATATGAATGAACTCGCGCACCATTACTTAAAATAACCATCATGCAAGCTCTGCTTACAAATTGTTTTATATAAAACCAAAGATGTGTATAATACATTTTAATCAGTTTTACAAATTATAGCAATGTTACAAAAAATCAGAAATACACAAAACGTAGAAGTTACTTGTGTAACATCTAAAGAAAATAATTTTTATTTTCGGCAAGTTTCGTTGAATTGCTTCCTAACGAGCTATTGGTTAGAAAATGTGTGTGCTTTAAAACCACAATAGTTTTCTAAAGAACTTTTTTCCCTATAAATGTTTTCTGAGGTTATGTAGAGACGAGACAGAAGAGAAGTTTCGGCGGCTCTTAACATCGAGGTCTTGAGAGCCGATGAGGGTGAAGCGAGGCAGAGTATGGAGCAGCGCCGGAATGCAAGGGCAGGGGTAAACGGGAGATCCCGAGAAACCCCCGCCGATCAGCGGCATCGTCCGGCACGATCGCCACGTTGCCGCTACCCCAACCGCAGCCTCGCTGAGGTTATATCGTAATTACTATGCTCAACTACTGTTAACCCTTTCGGACCCACTTTCATTTACGGTCTTAGATGTTGCAAACAAAAAATGTTTATGATGCGTGCTGTACTTAAGACGCCACAACATTTGTTTCGCTGACACACAGTTAATGAGATGTAGACTATATGATCGGCTATAATAATATGAACCAATTATTACATAGACCAGCAAGACGTTTTGCGAATCATTTTCCCACAGGTAAGATCGTTGGTTATTGAGCTTCGCAGTGCGCGATACAGGCCATAAATTACCTACACTTGCGTAATGTAGACAAATGTGTACACTGGGTCTGAATGTGGTGAATCTTTCACTTCCGCTGCGTAGCAATGCAAAGCACTGTCTGTGTGCAACACCCTGAAACAAATAATGTTTTCCTTTAACCAACAAATACTTTTTAGCCTTAATTTTTACCATGTCAAAACAAGTATGGAAATTGTTCATACCAGGACCAAAAGCAAACCTTTTTTTATCGTCAGGACACCANTACAACATTTGTTTCGCTGACACACAGTTAATGAGATGTAGGCTATATGATCGGCTATAATAATATGAACCAATTATTACATAGACCAGCAAGACGTTTTGCGAATCATTTTCCTACGGGTAAGATCATTGGTTATTGAGCTTCGCAGTGCGCGATACAGGCCATAAATTACCTATACTTGCGTAAGTACACAAATGTGTACACTGGGTCTGAATGTGGTAAATCTTTCACTTCCGCTGCTTAGCAATGCAAAGCACTGTCTGTGTGCATTAACACCCTGAAACAAATAATGTTTTCCTTTAACCAACAAATACTTTTTAGCCTTAAATTTTACCATGTCAAAACAAGTATGGAAATTGTTCATACCAGGACCAAAAGCAAACCTTTTTTTATCGTCAGGACACNTTTTACCATGTCAAAACAAGTATGGAAATTGTTCATACCAGGACCAAAAGCAAACCTTTTTTTATCGTCAGGACACCAAGACATTTTAGACCGGGTTAGTTACAAACACGACTGCAGACGTCATTTACGCCGGCATCACCTATGAATACATTCTTTTGTATTTTTAT
The DNA here is from genome assembly GCA_002778355.1 of Clitarchus hookeri. Classification (NCBI taxonomy): domain Eukaryota; kingdom Metazoa; phylum Arthropoda; class Insecta; order Phasmatodea; family Phasmatidae; genus Clitarchus; species Clitarchus hookeri. The sequence continues at coordinate 166,600 of NQII01002312.1, forward strand.
AGTAGCATTACCAGTTAATATATTGTTTCCTTGTCTTCAACGTGTATATGTTTCAGGTCCTTACCAAATTCAAACTGTTTTTACTGTCATTAGATACGAAATTAACTGACTTAGTTATGGTTATAACTAACAAGCTAATTTCTTTTTACATCTTTCGTTGAGTCACTTTTCGGAACGTCTGTAAAAAATAGAAATATTCCTTGATAATTTTCTTTTACATATGCGTTTAATTGTAACGATAAGTGATGTGTATTTACATAAGCCATTTGTTATTACAATATAACATATGTTCCATCATACCAACCAAACTTTAACTGTTAAGATAGTTAAAAATAATTTCTAACTCCACTGTTAATCATTCTAAATTCATAGAATTATGATTTGTTTGTTACTTCAATTAGAACAACCAATTCCTATTAATAACAAGTAATTTGTGCCAATTTTTCTACATATATAAAGATGTTAGATAGCTAATGTTGACTCAACATGCATACATCTGCTATTAATATTTATTCATCCAACATTAAAAAATATGTATTTTGTATTAACACTTGTTATATCCCTTGAATAATGTTTTTAACATTCGTGAATTCAAATGTAATACTATCAAACACCTTCCATTATAAGCCATATTGAGTGTGACTAAAAAAAATAATTACGGCAGATATTATAGTTATAATATTATTCCAACACTACATATTTCTAACCTTGCTCACCAAACGACAAATTTAACATTTAACCTTTCCGATATATCCATTATAATTCTTTCTAAATTTGTATGTTACTTACATGTAATTTGTTCTGGTTTCTAACACAATTTCATCAAGCACTTACATTATCGAAAATTAATTCAAGTTAATTAATTTAAGATAAAGTTTGAAATATGTTGAAAACCTAATGTTTGCTCCAAATGCATGTAATTGTTAAAACCAAAAGATTTTTGCTTCATCTGACTTGCAATAAACTATAACGTTTTTTTAAATACACATTTCAAAATTATTTTTGAAAGAACTTATGTCACATACGTGAATTCGTAATTATTTGCAACAAATACCTTCCAGTACAAACAGAAATTTAAATTTTTACTGGAAATGATTATGGATCAACTGTAAATCTGTAAGGTTTTTCGGAAATGTTGGCAAAATATGTGGATTCCAGTACAACGTGTTTCAAACCTTACAAAGCAATCACAAATAATTAAATGTTATGGGCGATATCCAAACATACAAGCGCCTACAAACAACCAATATTACGTTTCCAACTAGTCACCACCATGCAACCAGAAACAGGCGAGATTTTAAAGGATCTCAGTACTGAAATACCTGAACATTTTAGCAAATGAAATAAATTCAATTTTTATTTAGATCATATTTGTAATGTCGTACGTTGGCATTTTGTTGGTCCACCATAATAAAAGTTACCAGCCACCAACTGTTATATTTACAAAATTGTCTCAATACCATACCAACGTAAAAAAAGTCTACACAAAAGCAATATAACATTTGGAAACATCTTCTTATATTACGAAAAATGATATTTTTTATATTAGTGAAATAACGTATGTTGCACAATTCTGGTCCGAAAAAATTTGTGTGCTTCAAATACTCGAAATATAAACAGTTATACAACATTGTTTTTATCCCTAAACTACTTTGTCCATTGTTGATTTAACATTGGTGCGAAAACAAATCTTGCTTCTGAAAACCGTAATATTTAATGAAATATTGTAGAAGAAAAACATTTTTTTTACTAAAGCGATTTTACCTGAATTTTTATGTAAATAGTAGGTTGCAAAACGTTGGCCCAACATTAAAATACATACCAATTACGTACTAGCATTAAGGTAGCCAGAACATTTTACCATTTCACCCAACTATTAGAAATTTTTCAATTATTACAATTGCGTTATATGTTAGCATTTTCTGACATAATGAAGTCATCCTTTGTGTAAGTTATTGCTTATTATCTGTAAAATTTCGTGTCAGAAAATTTTTGTTGCCATGTTCTGTTGGCCAGTATTATATTAACTGATGAAGTCCAACCCAACATCTTGTATATCCAACGGTTCCAGCCAAATGCCATTAATTAGACCCATGATGAAAAAACATACATGAGTTTGGCCAACATATATTCCTATTGGGGAAGAGTGGAAAGCATTTCAAAGGTAAGCACGAAAAAAAACCGGCTGTCATACTCTACCAGCGTTACACGAATAATTTTAGTCAAAGGAATGAAATTGTAAGACTATTCATAACAAACACTATGAACTTATTTGTAAATAGGGTCTTGCTGTCATGTTTTGCTCCACTTAACACTTTAATTAGTAATTACTTGGTTTTATAAAAGATGTGATGTATTTTAAGGTATATTTGAATTATGTTCACAAATATGGAAAAGTAATACAGTAAATTTACCGGCTGGCTCTCATATTCTGGGCAGAGCATTCTTGCGTGTTTTCTTTACGAGTTGTCTATTTCTGGAAACAATATTTTCATTTAGCCCTACAATTTTTAGTTAATTTGTTATTGGCATGTTAAATTTTAAGTAACTTCACCAATGCTTTATTGTGAATAAGAATCTTATCACCTAATCTAGAACATCAATAAGCGCCTAAACTTCCGATACTATTTACAATGTATCGGTCTAGTTAATTTTTAAACAAGCACTTAAGCGATTATTTTTGGCATCTGAAAAGCACTGGTGAATACCGCATATTACTCGTGCAACTTACAGGTCTCCGAATATTTATCAGTGAGTTGTATAACTCACGTGTAATAATGGAATCTATATTACTTCGGTCTTCCACGATGGTTTAACGGTTGCCATAAACAACTACAATGACGTGAATCTAATCTAAGATTTTATATTTATGTTTGTATTTCGTCACTTTAATACTGGTTTGGTGGTAGGGCGTTGATAAACAAATCATGACAAATGTATACATATTTCATTTCACTGTACTTTAATTTTATACGAAAAGGTACTCAAATGTCTATTGAATTTTACTGTTCACATTTTTTTTCTCGACGAGAAAAAAAATGTTTAATATGGTTTTGTAATGCTGAGAAATAAAACATTATGTAAACGATGCGTTCAAATGAATTTTGAAAACCGGATTCAAAAAGTCACCGATTAATGCAATGAAGTAAAGAAAAGTGTATTCGTCTTTCGCCTTGTGAAAGCTGCCAATAAAGCTGTTTTTGGTGGTACATAACAAAACCGTTACAACGAATATTGTGAGGAATAAATATAATTGTTTCAATTTATTAAAACTATTTACAACACACGATCTTCAACTTTCTTGCACGGCATGATAAATTGTAAGCAAGAAAATATTTTGGTAACATAGACTGCAGAAAATATTTTATTTTAAACTGTTAACTATCATTAAATTTACATAACTAACAGAATTCAATTAATTAAATTTTAATAATTTACAATTATGTGTTACTTATTTGCCTAAAACTTGAGGTACTTAATCATGTGTGCTCGCATTCAAATTAATGGGAAATTATTGCATCAAGCTTTGGGCTGTATTACTACACTGAAAGAAAAGATTTTTTGGTGACTACAAAGACCGTTTGGTTGATGCTTTCCAAGGCGAAATTTTGTTACTGGCAACACAGGGTGAGGTGCCAAATAACACGTAGATTGACCAGTACCAACGCTATTTAGTGCTCGCTAATATATTTGTTTATTAACAATAAATTTATTGGTTGCCACCAAAACATTTAGTTGGCAGCAATAGCATTAACGTCATCCACAGTAATAGAATTGTGCTGCGGCTGCAAAACTACGTCAGTTATATTCTGCGCATGCGCTCTGGCTGGCATATCGGAAGTGGCCACCTTCTGTCTGGCCACGACGCCATATTTGTCCGTGTTCGTTTCTTTGCATCAGGTTACGAACAAATTCATGAGGGATATTCTCAATAACATCGTTTATATAATTCCTTTTTTCTAAATAAGTGAATGTTACACGTAAATGATTCCAGAAAATTAACTTTCCATGAGGTGAAGTGTGCAGGCCTTGTCATGCGTGCCACACATTATATGTTATCTACGTGCTCCAGAGAGTGCGTTTACGTCAAGCAAGGTGGGACAACGGTAACACACTGAGCTCGCATGTGAGGACTAGGGCTCGAGTCCCGCTCTCGGCGAGGTTTGTTTTAATTTTTAATATTTGGTGACCACAAACGTCGTTTCGTAGTTGCCACTAAACACAGTAATGACAAAAAAACTTTTGTTGGTGCTAAAAATATTTTGCGATGTCTATATTGACAAAAGAATTTTGTGGCAACCAATAAAATTTTGTTGGTCACCACAAAACCGTTTTTTTTTTNCGATGTCTATATTGACAAAAGAATTTTGTGGCAACCAATAAAATTTTGTTGGTCACCACAAAACCGTTTTTTTTTTCAGTGTACCAAACTAATAAAATGAAACTTATGTAAACTTTAAACAAACAAGCAATTATACTGTCTGNTTTTTTTTTTCAGTGTACCAAACTAATAAAATGAAACTTATGTAAACTTTAAACAAACAAGCAATTATACTGTCTGTTAAATTTTAAATATCGCTTTAAAATTATACCATAAAATTCATTAGAATGCTGGAATACTTATGTAGGATTTTATCCTTCGTAGCTTCGTAAATGCATTTCTGCCACGCTACGTTTTCAAGGAAATTTCTTTCTGTTTGCAATCAGTGGATCTTGAGAAAACTTACTTGTTCCGTTGCCTGCATAGAGGCAGCTGTTGAAATACTCGTCCTCTTTTATTCCGTGGCAGAGTGCGTACTGGATAGTACACGGGCACGAGACAACAACCATGCGCGTGTTTCTCCATATCTGGTTGAAAATAAAGATGGAGACCGTAAAACATGTAAACAAAACTAGCACTCCTCAAACTTACTTTGCGTGATTTAATGTTAATGTACGTGATGCATGTAGTTGAACCACTTCAAACTGAAATACCGCATTTCTTCGAGAACTACGGCTACACTGATTAAGGTCCCAGTCTGTCTGGCGCTTGAACTGCGTTGCAGTGTGTTTGAAATCCTGGTTTTTTGACGAAACTATTAAACGTGCCCCCCAGTATGCTTACCTACGAAAATACATCATACCCCAGACGAGGAAGGAATGGTACAAGTTACCCCGCATGCTGTAAATATTATTTTGGAGCTCTGCAATGTAGTTAAAAACCGCTTTCTCAGACTGCCGTATCTTAAAACACACTAGCCGCACACGAGCCAAACTACGATAGGAGCCTGTATTGAACTTTGCTACAGACTTTTCATCAGCAAAACGATAGGGTCACAGCTGAAAGTTCCATACGTACTCGCAGCACTGCGAGAACACTGCACGCCAGTTCAGAGCCCTGCTCGTAGCGGCGATGGCGCCTGTATAGCGCGTGCCAGTGTGGCCCTTATAGCTTCCGCGCTGCTCGGCCAAAAAAAGGAGGGAAACGATGCAGGCAGGCGGACCCCTTGAGGCGACTGTTTAAAATCTTTCAACTTTCTGACCTGAGTTGCTGCAAGTTCCCGCCAGAAATTCTAGCCAACGTGACGTCAGGGCACGAAGTATTCGTGCACCAGTTTATGCCCGAGATCGACCGGATGTGGAGTGAGGTAGGAGGTGCGCCGATGCGCCTGCAGCGAGGTATCGGAACAACTTCTGTGCGCATATTGCGCGTTGTTGAGGTAATAGTCCTCACGCGATTCGCAGGAGGGGAAGGGGTTATCTTCTGCCGACTGTTATTCCATAGAGAGGAATGATCATAACATTAAGCTTAGAGCGTTTTGTCTAGAAACAATTAGTGTACGCATTGGCGAGGGAACAGATGGGGTGTGTACAGGGGTAAATAACACCCCCGAGGATTTTGTGGGTAGGGTACAACATAGCATTTATAACGCCTCCCCAAAACTATTTTAGTGTCATACTCTTTAGCACCTCAATAAATTGTGCAGCTACAACAATCACAATTCCAGAGAAACTTCATGACCTGCTGAGACATAAAAAAAATTTTATCCTGTTATGTTTTCTTAAAATGGCAAAATCCTACTCGTCCAGGTACAAGGCTGTCCTCATCTCTACACACATCTTCTACTGATCCAATCATCTTAAAATACCTTGTAGCAACAGTTACTTTAGTAACTGGGGCCTAAATAACTTGTGATTTTGTCAATTTGAAATTAACGAATAATTGTTTCGCAATATAGCTAAACATATTACACAGAACTTAAAATAAATTTTATCTAAGTAAGGCCAGGATTGAATAAGGTCGGGATTGTTAGAAATGAATTTCTATCTTTGACTCACAACAGATTTCGCGTGATCGACTGTGGCCAAATTATTTGCCTATGAAATAATTACTTTCACATTTTCGAAATAGTGATAAGCTCTGTTATTTGGAGAGTGTTTGCGCCTTAAAAAAATTATTCGCGAACACTCTTTTTCCTTGCCAGGTCATTTTCTAGTTGCCTTTTGGAATTGCAGCTTGTAGTAGGGCTCGAGTCTNATATTTGAACTCCCCCCCCCCCCTTCTGGGATTTACGCACATCCTTTCGAATTCGATACTTCTCAAAGCTAGAAAGATTAAAGTTTTCCGTGTTCGTACACACAAGTAGTATATTCGCGGTTTCTTCACACTTTTTTGAATCAGACCTTTGGAAATTCCCCCAGTGTATGACGGTTTTGGTTTCTTCCTAACTGTGTCACGTATCACAAGCGTTTTATACTTGAAATATACAAAACATGGAGAAAATATGTGTCTTGGTAATGCCTGGTAAGCAATAGATCTGATTCAAAATGTTATCAAATTGAGTGCCCACGAATGCGTTGCGATGTCCTTTTGCCGTAATTTTCTAAGACTCGGTTATGCTTTGTTTGCAACAGGCGGAGGAATAGCCTGAAAGTAGAACTTCAGAAAGGCTTCAGAAAAGTTAGTAAGTAGTCACGAATTGACCATACTAAGCAAACCAGTGTATTAGTGTGAGTTATAGCACACAGGCAGCAACGCGCAGAGGTAGTTGAAGAAACAAATCATTTTGTTTCTTGCGAGCAGCAACATCGGCAGAACGATGGTTTTGGGTTTTGGAGCAGCTGATTGTTGTAGCTTAAGCCGGAAAGCCTCTTTGACTATTAAAAAAAAATTGCCAGCATCACAACCATGGCGTAAAAGACCAGTTTTAAAAAGGGGGCGGGGGGAGGAAGTCACATCAGATTTGGAGTCTGATAGCAGTATGCATTGGTGGGGGCGCAGTGGTGAAGTGACCAGACTACTTGCCTCCTCTCAAGGCCAACCGGGTTCGGAATCGTGCCGGACGATGCCGCTGGTCAGCGGGTTTTTTTTCGGGAATCTGCTTTTTCTCCCATTCTTGCATTCCGGCGCTGCTCCATAGTCACCTCGCTTCACCCTCATAGGCTCTCATGACCTCGTTGTAAAGAGCCTAACAATGGCCTTTCAGTTGTCCTTGATACATTTTATAAAAATTATTTAGTTTATTTTATTTTTAAATTATTAAAACAGTAGAATTTCGACTGTGACATGTACTTTTGTAAAAACCATGCTATCTAAAAAAACAAATTTATCTCAGGTCAAAAATTGCAATGCTGAGTTCTGCCATATAGGCCACATTGGGCAGGCATTTGGGGCCCGGGCATTCCCGACAGCAGCTTGTGGCATCGACTTTTGCGGTTCATAGCATAGCATAGACACAGCGCTACTGTCAAACACAACACCGCGAATCCCTACATATCGTCGTCTAGTCACAAACACTGTAGATTATAATAGTTCTACAAATTCGCACGGCCTTTTTTAGGCACCTGTTCGTGTCTTCGTAAGAAGTTAAGCCTATTTTTTTCAATGTAGCGTTTCCAAAGCTCCTGGTCAGGACAATTAAGTAAATTACTGTCCGGCATTAATTAAATTACTATTTATTTATTAATAAATGCCTCCACCTTACTTCTGACATCATTGTTACAACATTCCAGATGAGCGTATTTGAGTTAGTGAAGGATGGAGCTCTTAATAAAAATAAAAGAGCTAAATTTTAATTTAATAATTTTTACATGGCTATTATTTAAAACATTTAACTATCTATCCCTACTATTAATTTTATTATTTTCAGTGAGCCAAATATTAAATTTTTGTCTCAATTGTTATTAAAGACCTTCTAGATGTCTCTATATTGATTATAGTTTCTTCATTACCACTCATTATCAACGCATTTTCAGTCTGACTGTTGCCATTATTTGAAATGTCTTACACTCGCGCACCCAGTTCAATAGCCCCATCCAACTATTCTGTTTCCCTACTGCACCGATGCTTGCTGTCCACAGACTTCACTCCCGCTGATCACTTTCGTTGCCACTTCTCTCTCTCTCTGCTGGCTCGTCGACTTGCTGGTCTTCGCTCACTTGTCGCTTAAGGTCACACAGTTCTATGCTTATCGCGGCGGCATGTAGAGGTATGCGCGGCGGGTCTCCTTTGTATCTCAAAGCCCTTCTAGCATTATCAACTGCCTGACATTCAAACATTCCTTCGCTCTGACGAACAGGACGAGATGAGGGGAGCGTTGAAGATCGTCAAGCATGTAACATTATAATATGAAATATTACTAAAATGGGTACGATTTATTTATATGTTCCACCTTTTACGTGTTATAAACCTTATCATTAAAAAGGAATTTAACGTTTTTTTGCGTAATAACGGTTTTTTTTTTGCTATCTGCGACTTACAGAAAGACGTTTTGTAATGTAATGTGTCCAAGATCATGTTTTTTTAAATCACTACGTTGTGTAATACCTGGTGAAAGTTTTTTTTTTTTTTCAAAAGAACTGTCATTCCAGTTGCTACGACAGACATCATAATATTCGTAGGCTTAAATGGCCGGAATTCATAACACGTTTGGAAAAAGGACATGTTCTAATTCTTGGCAAACATTGCATACCAGGTTATTTTTTACTTAGCCAACCACAATGCAGTTTTATGCATACGGTGGACCTCGTTCATACTGCTTGAAACGAATTCATAATAAAGAAAAAATAATACTTATTTCCTGAGTATACACGTGCATGAGGTGAAAATTCAACAAAATGGCTTCAGAATTGAAATTCCAATCATGTCGACGATAGTAGTAGGATTATGTGGGTTCGGACACAAAGAATCGGTAAGTCGGAGTAGGGGACAAAAGGATGCAGGGATCTGATCCTGGAGCCATCCACCATGACATGCCCGACAGATAAAAATTGACAGTTTTGCCCAGAAATAACTTAATAAATTAATGATTTTGCCAAAATTTGTTTTTTTTCTTAAAATAATTTCAAAATATGGAGAGCTGTATTGATCGAATCCGCAAATAAGCCGAGATAATTCGAGGCTCTTTTATTTATGAGCCACATAGTCCTCAGAGCATCAAACCAGATTCGAGATTCTAAGCCAGGTCCAGCATATTAGACTGATCAGCCCCACAACTACCCCAACATTCCCTGTCCACCCCCTACCCAATAACATGCCACCCCTCTCCTGCTCCTCCTCGCCCTGTACACTTTACACCCAACAACCAAGTACCCCTCCCCCAGGGGCCGTGCTACTCGCCTTCTTACCAAGTTGAACCAAGTTAGATTCCTGGCGAGGTCACTCATGGATTTTCGCATGTGTGAATCGTGCCAGACGATGCTGCTAGTCAGCAGGTTTTCTAATGTATCTCCCATTTCCCTCACTCGTGCATTCCTTGCATTCCAATGCTGCTTCATACATCATTTCACCCTTGTTGACTCTCAAGACCTCGATGTTAAATATATCTCCTCTACTCCTCCCCCGCCCCTCCCTAAAACCATCACCCGAACCGACACCTCGTAAATTTCATTGGAAATATAGTCGGTCAATCTGCAGACCCCCGCACCAATTACTCATTCGTTTTATGTCATAGCACTACCGCCCTCGCCATTCATACTCGCCACCTACCATCTGACTCTATCCCCTCGCCCTCTCGTCGTCGCTCGTGATTGGCCATTGGTCACATTTCTCGACCTCTGCCGATGATTAATGTGTCCGAAGTCACAGTTAATTCTGATGCGACAAGTGGCATATCGCTCTCTCTTCCCTGATATTTGTAGCCATAATTCTAGTAAGTTATATTGTGTTCCACACTTCCATCATAATATGCATGTTAATATCGTTCATGCTCGTGACTTCAAATACATATTTTCGCAAACAAGTTAAATCTGCTTAAATTTCAAGTACCTTCTCAAACAAGTGAGCTATTGGAGTGTAGATATAGAAATGAACAGTTGGTTTGACAGTGTGCCTGCGAACAGAGCATAACCTGACCTTGTATTAGTGATACCTTTGCTGATACCAGCTGAACTGCTTAAGTTGCCATCGATGGCATTCACAAACCATTATGACAATGTCCTTGAAATTAGGAATGCGCACAGCCAGCATAAGCTGAATCAGGTTGATATATCTCGCTATTCTCTAGGCCCTTTATAAACACATTTTATAGTTATTTTGTTATATTTGAATCAGTGGTGATAGAGAGACCATATCAAACGACGATCCGACCTAACAACACCGATGAATCTTTTATTAATACCGGTCTAACATACATACTGTCCATACCAGCTAGGTGTACCAATGACCAAGAACATCCACATACCACATTCATACAGGCCAGTCATAAAAGCCATCAATATAAGCCAAAAATATGAAAAAAACCATACCAAAGATTATACAACCCAAACATTATAACAACCATCAAAACCTGTCAACCATACCATCTGTCCATACGAACAATCCATACGATCCACTCATACAAACCAATACCAGAAAACATCAATACTATCCAAAACTATTCGAACCGACCATACCAAATGACCAAGAAACCATACGATCTGTCTACTCCAGTCATCCATATAAATCTCTCATATCACCCCACCATACAATCCGACGATGGCAAACGACCATTCTGACCGACCAAGCCAACCAACACCGATGAACCATCAACCCATACCAGCTAGTCATACAAACCAACCAAGCCAATGAAATACCCAAACCACACATATGAGCCGACAATACCAGAACCATTTTAAAAGACCAGATCAACCAGCACATATGAACCATCCTCCATACCACATAGCCATACAAACCATCCATACCAACAAACTATACCAGCCACTCACACAATCTAAAAATACCAAATGGACATTCCATGCGACCAGACCAACCAAAACCGACAAACCATACCCCCATAACAGAGAGCAATACGAACCATTCAACTAGCCAACCATGCCTACCATACTAATCAACCATACCAGTCGGTCATGTGAACCAACCATACCAGCCGTCCAGATGCATCAACCATACCATATGAACATACATTTCCATTGCACCTGCCAACCATATGAACCTACCATACCTATCGACCATACGAACCAACCATACGAACCATCCATATCCGCCACCAACCATATTAACAAACCATACGAGCCAACCATAGCAACCGACCATACCAGCCGATTGTAACATAAGTACTAGGATCTATCTTGTACAAATAGGAACTACAGTTGCATTACCTGCTCATAATTCTTAACCATATATCCACAGGTATGTTCTTATAGCAAGTGCCACCTGCCCTCGACCATCTTGTATCAATCTCCAGCTGCCTGGCTGCCAACTTCGTCACGACCAATTACCACCTCTGACACCCCACTCTTTTTCCAATAAAAGCGGATTTACACACAGCAAGATAATACAGAGTAAAACAAAATAAAACATACATAGTGCACTCTTTAATACATGAAGGTAGTGTTCAAGGATACAATCTCATCCTATCTTCAGATACTGGGCTAGGAGAAGAAAGAGCAGCGTGGGACATTTCCAACATGATGGCCGAAGTGAAGATGGGCACTAGTGCAAAGAGCAAGCAGAATGCACAAGTGAAACGAAAAGTGGTGAAAAAGGGAAGAAAAGCATGCAAGACCAAGAAAACATATACCAGCAGATTTTTTCCACTACTTTTGCCTGCACACGGAGCCCTTAGGGGCCTAATTGGAGCCACTAGTGATATCGTCCGAGCTGTCAACACAGTATTGAACGAACGGAAGCAGTTGTCCGACACCCAAAGACATAATGCCAATATGGAAGCTATCGCCATGGGTAAAAAGAATGGCCAAGACCTCTATCTAAGGCCATTCTCAGTAGGAAGTTGAGTGCAAAAGCAGTGCAGCAGGAGGCAATAATGAAATCTCTACCAAAACGACTGCTCACGAACGTGGATTTGGAACTGTTTGCATGCAAATTGAAGATACCTTATTTTAGAGGAGTGTTCATGTGAGATGCTTTGCCCCCTACACCAAAATGTAATGAGTACGCCATAATTAATATGGACACGACAGTCAGGTCCAGTACACACTGGGTAACTTATGTCAAACATGACAAATGTTCCCAGACTACTATGACAGTTTCGATCATTTGCGTCCTCTACTGAGCTGTGACTGTACCTGAAATATTGCAAACTGACTTACAACTACGATATGGAGCAGTTGCCGAACACATGGAACTGTGGGCACTTGTGCCTTCGCTTCCTTGTTCGTTTGTACAAGTAACTGAATAAAATGGCTATACATGGACAGGAAACCATCAGTCATGTTGACAATGCTTACCTTGACGGGTCGTAGCTCCAAGCTGCATGCGGTAAATTTTCCTTCACTTGACATGGAGGGGGAATAGTGCATAGGTTTGGTGGATTTTAAAACCTACAATGCGATACCGAACATCGTTGAAAAAAACCGCAAGATGTATCTTGTGAAAAGTAGTAATGTTGCCTGCGAGATAACATTGCCCGTTGGCTCTTACGGATTAGACGACATTGCAAGGTACATCGATGATTTGCTGTCTCCCGACACAGAATTCGAACTGAATGTAAATTCCAATACTCTGAAGAGCATCATCAGATGCAGCGAAGATATCGACTTTACGAAACTGGATTCCATCGGAACGATGCTGGGGTTCGAGCCACGCGTATAGATTAAGCTGGAAAAATCCACGGATCTTTGCGACCCATAAATATCTTGCCTTTTAATGGGATATGAACAAACTGCAATTTGGCGAGCAGTACATATCTCAATGGCAGGCCAAGCAATAAGCTGGACGAGTTTTCGCCAATGGTCCCTCCAGGTTATAAACTGGTCGCGGCACCACAAAGCATCATTTAAATTCCGGTCATCACGAAGAGAGCACACTAGGTGGTGGTGAAGATCGTCGACCAGCACGGAGAGTTGGTGAACTTTCGAAACGAAGAAATCGCACTATGCTTGCATTTGAGAAGATGGGAATCAGTATTATGGCAACCAGAGGCCATGAAACAAACAGCACATCAAACTGGCAATCGGTACCATCATTTAGGCTGATATCACTTCATTACCATAGTAAATTAATTAACCGCAACATTTGATTTCTTTTAAGTACCGAGGGGAGTACCACCTGCACTCTCACCAGAGAGCTTAACACTACCGCGCATCAGCAAAACACCACTCTCATTTTCACACTGAGGTCACCAGCAGGCCGTAAGTGCTGGGTCAGTTCTCTTTCATTATTCACATGCAATTCAAGCACAGTGAGTAAAACAGCTTTACAAAGTTCAACGAGTGTTGATTCATTGTCCACCGGAACTCTTAGGATGCTACATCCTTTGTAGTATCTCCCGCAATTTTTCTAATATATATTTCAGGCGTACGAGACGGCCTACAGTCTCGTCATAAGGTGTAAGTAGTGTAATATCAAGTGCGTGACATCATTTGCAAACTGACTGAGGCACCCAGGGCCCCCTGGGCCGTCGACCGAACGACCCACATCACTAACACTCTGCTGAGTTATGGCGCCGGGCAATTCTACACTCTGCCAGCCCTGGGTCACCTCGACCACGGCACTATGAATCTATGATGTCCCACTTTGTCAGCAGTGACCAACAAGACTGATGACTTGATTTCTTATGTCCTTGTATACAGAGCTACGTCTCATAGCCACACTTGCCTTTATTAGAACTTCATTTTTCAAAGGGAATTTATTTGCAATATAGTCGCATGATTGTGATAAAGCTGCTTAGACTTATAAAAAGTTCCCTTATCACTTTATGTTAGTTCATTCACAATTTGTGAAGCCTAGTAACCGACAACTAAATCAGAGTCTGGTCTGATTTTCACTAGCATGGTACCTCACTTCAAGCACATCAATACTCTTTAACAGCAGCAGGCTTTACGACCTTTGACAGCAGTTCTTTCATCAAGCAGAGCAAATTTCATACAATTTGAATCTGTGGCACTGATGACTAGCATTACCTGCACTTTTTCAAATGTAGTTATAAAATACAACAAAAATATAAACAAAGCTCTATTCAGAGGTGTGGCGAGGAACAACTTTTATTCACTGCTTAAATTAGATGTTTGATTTTATTCAGACAGCTTGGGACTATCTACTGGAGGACTGGTGCAAACTACGTTCTTGCTGTTAGTGTGTCTGGAATCATTAAAGGCCTTTCATTTAGTGGAATTTTTCCTTTCAGTACTAACTACTTCATTGGTTGCAGACAACTTTGTTAGCATGCATGAAGGAGATGAGGAACACTGTGGTTTCTGAATGTCAAGACTTACATCGTGATGAGATACTCTTTTTTTTGGAGGTAGTGGAGATGGCTTCTCAATACTATAGTCTTCTTTCTCCCCAGACTTTCAACTCTCTTCTGAATTAGATTACATTAGAATTCAATATGATGTAAGGCAAGAACACACAGGGTTTCAAATTACTTAGGCATAATTCCTTGAAAAAACCTAACAGTGGTTCCCACTGACCAACTAACCAAACTTTCTGCTCCTTTCTAGATTGGCAAGATGTTAACCCCTTTACCACCGCAAAAGTGACTAAGTAGCACGAGCATCCCATTGTGATTGGACCCTTCTGTCAGTTTCTCAGTGCAGTTGCTAGGCCGTTTTTGTTCCCAAGCATAACCGGAGCATTGTCCACACAAAAAGTGATCATGTATGTAACCGGCACTTGCAGTCTCGCCAATTCAGCCAACATAAGATTAGTTTTGTTGCGACCAGTTTATCAGCTCCCAAAGTGGGCAATGAGAGACTGCAACAGACAATACTTTTCAAATTTGTGTCGTAAAAAGTTTTACCAGAGTAGAGCTTGAAATCTGCATCATTACTTGTGTCAGTACACAAGGAATATCTGCCATTTTCCAGGTGAAAAACAATATCTTCCAAGGCATTAGTAGCCATTTCGTGAGCAATAGCTATTGTCTTTGTTCTACCACAGGCGTATTTCTTTGCAACGTCCGATGTGGGGAAACATCTTGCAAAACAGAGGCCCAGCATAATCGGCGACACTCAACGGCAGGTTATGTTCAAAAAGGAAATTAGTGAACAAACACTTTCTGCGACAGAATTATCATCATTTGAACTATGTACCAAATAACTTGAAATTTTATTATCTTCGCCACACTGTGTATTGGTTATGCGCTTCACAGTTCCGACATTGTTTGTGATGTCACTTTTGCTGCCATGCCCAATGTTTAGGTCACGACAAACTGTACACAATGAACACTTACCATCTTTGTCTGACCTAATGATGTATTGGAATTCTTGCGTATACGCATCTCTAAAAGCTTGAAAGTAGTTTTTTTTTCCGCTCATGTTGCCAACAAACCCCTTCTCTAAGTCAAGTTGCACAACATATTTTCAGTAGTACATAACTCGAAAAAATATTACGGACAATAAATAAGTTTATTTTATGTCTTCAATAACTTTGTTTACGCTACCGAGAAGCAATTTCTCACATCGAGTAAACTCAACTGATGGAGAAATTTGCCATCTGGATGACAGACTGGCCTTCAACCAAGATGGAATGAAATAACATTTTTGATTGGCTAAAAACAGCCAGTAAGGAACAAAACGATTTGATTTGTTTGCAAATGAACAATCACCGCCGCCGATCACAGAATTACAAAGTAATAAACGTTTAGTTGTTTACTTAAAATGTCTAAAAACCAGTAAAATACCAGGCACTGCCATACAATCTTACAACATAATTTTCTGTACAATGTACAAGTAAATCGTACAAGTTGGCAAGTATGGATTTTACCTCTGGAAATTGACACCAACCTAACTTGGCATTCCAGATGAACGCCAGGGACTCATCGTTAACTTAACCCAACTAATAACAACTATTTAGTCAAAGCCATAAGAATTTATTATTAGTTTCTTAAATTTTTTATTTAAAAACAGTACAACAGTGAAACAATATTGACATAATTGTGATGTATTTAAAAATGGCACGATAACCCAAATGTCACGAAAAGGTGCACACTTTGAATGCAAGAATAGTTCTATTATCAAAAAAGGAATTCTCCTAGCCTGCCTCCTTCACCCCCTCATTTTCCTAAAGACCAAACCCTATCCTCTTCTTACCCTCTCCTCACTTCCAAAACCACAAATTTGTACGCCAACATTGAGTGTAAAGCAACATTGAATGTAAACAATGTGGACAATGGAAGCCGACACAATGGCACGAGTGCCATCAGTCCAGCCCACAGTAGACGACGTCGAACTGTCAACAGACAGGTCCACATCCATTGCAATGCTCCAGTGTCAAGCAAACACTGGATGAGGCTGTACGGTTTATTACTGTAATGCGGACAAAATGGTCATCCCATGCTGTGATCGCATTGTGTGGTCCAGTACCCACTCGTCGCTGCATACTACCCTTTTCTATCCGCTGGTGCCACACGCATCACTGTCATAGCAGCATGGCCTGTACGAGCCAAAATGTCACTATGACAAACCAGTTTCCCAGAGATCGATCATTCTGCACGGTTCGAACTCGCTCATATGCTGATATGGCGCACTTTGATATTGACAAGGCATACTGGCACTTGTTTTCACTTTGTTTGATGGCTCTTCACTGGCTGCGGTGGCATAACACTGACCTCACCGGTTACACAATAGAGGGCGATGCTGGGCCTAGGTGTACGCCATCTCTCTGCAATACTAATCACTTATTGCTGGTACACTATTCTACACATATCAGAGTTTGGATTCATTTGGGCTGTTGTAATTTTCCCAAACAATAGTGCATTTAGTCTGTAATGAGACGTCGGAGGTTAATCCTATTGATCCTACCAACATCAAAACATGTCGCCAAGCTGCTCGAAGCAAACATGAGAAAATCGATTTTTCTGTACAATTTTATGTCACTGCAACCGACAAACTGATTAAGATCCATAGTTTATTAACTTTAAAATTATGTTTGAAAAGTTGCAGCTTTCTTGCCTAACAAACAGAAATAACACATCTTAATTCTCACGGAAAGGTAACCATTTTATAGTCTTAGTTTGATTTGCAAGGGTAGTATGTTCATGATATTACTTAAAATTTTTCATCAAATCCCGTAACAAGTTCACAATTATCCGTATTGAAATTCAATATCATTGACACTTGAAATTTTATTCCAATAAAAAGACTGAACTTGCATTTGCAACTCTCATCCATTTCACGGAAGGGAGACCAGTCCACAACGCAAGGGCATTGTCCCTAAGCAAGCAGCGGATACCGCCTGCACATGGAGAAACTACCCCATTTCCAGCCTTCCCCAAGAGATCGCAGCCAGTGCCCTACCGCCCATGAAGAGAGGAGCCACCCCTCCCGAGTTGCCAGACGGCAGAAGGAACCCGAGACAACACCTGGCCAGGTGTATAAAAGGCCTAGAACCACTGCAGAATATCACTTGATATCAGCAGCTTGCCTTAGCACCAGTCATGCTAAGGCAAGCTACTTTGTCTGCTCTCCCCCGCCTCGAGAGAAAATGCCAAATTTATCACCAGTGACCAACGCTGGCCTTTTTCAAGCACAGGTGTTGTAGCTGCAGCCCCGCTGAGTCGTCATCGAACTTTTAAATACAAGAGAGCTAATTTTAACCATGTTTAGGTGTACACGTAACCTATTAAAGTTTTCCAAGAATGTGAACTGTAACCAAATTTTAGTAAACATCATAACACACATTTTTGTAGTTATTTAAGAAGTTCTGCAAAAATTATTTCAGCCTAAAGATAGATGCTTAAATTCACTTGTGCACAGAAGGATTTTGAACTTTAACTTTGTCAGAAAATGGCTTACTAGTGAAGTTTCAGTAATTAAACGAATACTAAACAACCATAAAAAATAGTGTTTTAATATTCAATAATGTATAAACAAAAGCACAAGTACTGACAATCTAGGACTTTTCAACAGGTGCACATACACAAAGAAGGAAGACATTTTTTACACAGTTGTGTAATTGTCCTTGGTTTGTATGTGCCTGTTGACGAGTACTAGCCTAAGTACGTGTGCTTCTGTCCTATACATTATAGGTGGCCTAGTGGCATGTGTCAACTTCACTAAAATATTTTAATATTCAGTGACGCACACTATAACAAAGGAAAGTATGGTCACAATTTTTATTTTCTAAACTGAATGGAATTTAAAATCATGTACTTTAATGAAATGATCAACAGCATGGCCATAGTACACTGAAGAGCCAAAAAAAACTTTCACACCTGCGAGCTTGCTGGGGCCCTACAAGATATAAGCAGAAGTGCCGTAAGATGACGTGGCATGGACTTGACTAATGTCTGAAGATATGCTGGAGGCAATTCACACCATGAATCCTGTAGGGCAGTCCAAAAATCCATACGAGTGTGAGGCAGTGGAGATTTCTTTTGAACAGCACGTTGCAAGGTATCCCACATATGCTCAATAATGTTCATGTCTGGTGATTTAGGTGGCCAATGAAAGTGTTTAAAGTCAGAAGTGTGTTCCTGGAGCCACTCGGTAGCAACTCTTGACGTGTGGGGTGTCGCATTGTCCTGCTGGAATTGTCCATGTCCGTCGGAATGCACAATGGACATGAATGGGTGCAGGTGATCGGACAGGATGCTTACGTATCTGTCACCTGTCAAGAGTCGTATCTAGACGTATCAGGGGTCCCATTTTATGCCAACTGCACACGCTCCATACCATGATAGAGCCTCCACCAGATTGACATGTCGGGTCCATGAATTCATGAGGATGTCTCCATATCCGCACAAGTCCATCCGCCCAATACAATTGGAAACGAGACTCGTCAGACCAGGCAACATGTTTCCAGTCATCAACAGTCCAATGGCAGTGTTGGTGGGCCCAGACGAGGCGTAAAGCTTTGTGTCTTGCAGTCAACAACGATATACGAGTTGGCCTTCGGCTTCGAAAGCCCATATCAATGATGGTCCGTTTAATAGTTCACACGCTGGCACTTGTTGATGCCCCAGCATTGAAATCTGCGCCAATTTGAGAATGGGTTGCACGTCTGTCACGTTTAGTGATTCTAGTCAGTCGTCGTCTGCCCGTTCGTTCACGATCTTTTTCCGGCCGCAGCGATGTCGAAAATTTTATGTTCTACCGGATTCCCGATATTCACGGTACACTCGTGAAATGGCCGTAAGCGAAAATCCAAATTTTATCGCTACCTCAGAGATGCTATGTCCCATCTCTAGTGCTCCGACTAACACCACGTTCAAACTCGCTTAAATCTTGATAACCTGCCATTATAGCAGCAGTAACCGATCTAGCAACTTTGCCAGACGCTTGTTGTCTTATATAGGCCCTGCCGACCGCATCGCGTTACTCTGATTCCATACCTCTGTTATTTGCATACGCACACACGCCTATACCAGATTTTTTTTTTGGCTCCCAGTGTAAATCGTTTCAAACATTGCCTTACCTTCATAGGACTGTTTTTCTTACTTCTGCTAAGTAATAGAATAGAACAAAAATATTCAAGCTTGAAAAGCATCATTAATTTTCCATGATGGAACCTAATTTAAGTGTATCACATGTGGGCACACTTCATGATTCCGAGTGGATTCTAACCAAAATAAGGACTATTTTAACAACTGGACGTCAATTCTAATTGAACAATGAAGGAAATTTGTCCTCTAAAATTGAAAGACCTAATGCAGGATTGCAACAGCATTCAAATCAGCAATTTCCCAAGATTGTGCATCACAATTGATGAAAGTGAAAATACATTGAAGTATATGGGTCAAAGGCTTTCACTGTATATTTCTTTTTACATTAGCATAGGCAGCACAACTACAATATTTCTTTGGACTCACTTTATTACACTTCTGTACAAAGATACTGTGCATAAAAATATATATTAATTTTAGTTACAAAAATACATTATATACAATTTTCAACATAGAACATTAAAGAACAAATAATGGAACAACGTATTGCCCACTGGTATTCACAAATTGTATTCAAAAAACCATATAATATAAGGAGATTTTGGAGATTGCAAAGTCGATTAAACAAATGTCAATGTAAGGAATATCAAACTTCCACAAAAATATTTTCTCTGGTACCAATGCATTTTTAAAATAATTTGTAATCAACTTTCAAAGCTGAAAGAGCTACAATCTACCACCTACAGACAATGCTGCTGCAGACATACAGTTTTGTTTCTCAGGCTAAATGAAGAGTTGCGCAATAATTTTTCATTGCAAAGATACATACATATCATTTTTTAATCATTTAAAATAAGTCTATTCCTCAAAAGTTTACAGTCCAAGACACTTGCAAAAAGTTCATTAGTGGACTTAATTTAATCCACTTTATTTCATACACAANCAAAAGTTTACAGTCCAAGACACTTGCAAAAAGTTCATTAGTGGACTTAATTTAATCCACTTTATTTCATACACAATCATACTGTGCAATGTTCTACAGACAACGTATAATTGCATTTGTGACATTTCTAGGACATTTTGTTACCATATTTACTCTCTTCTAAGACACACCTTTTGGTATTTTTTTTAAATCTGAAAGTTGGCTGCTCTTACAATCGATGGCATATTACATTTGCCAGGATATTCAACAATGTCAGTATAAAAAATTAAGTAGTTTTAATCCCACAAGGCTTTGAATACATGTATTTTTATACTGTTAATAGGAAATTCAATAGCAGAAACAACATTCTAGTGAATATTTTTCGCTGCATAAAAACAAATAAATAGGTTTCTAAACACAATATTATAAAAAATAGTACACACGAGAGCTCTAGTGGTCACACTTGTAACTATAATCTACTGGAACGCCATTTTGTCACATCACACTGCGGGAAATTTTATCTGATAATGTTACCAGTTACACTGCGATGTTTAGAGAGGTTATGTAAAAGAAGTACAAAAGTAGCGAGTACACATTCTATGAGAATAATTAAAATCTAATAAAATGATTTAAAAGATTATTGGGATGCGAAATAAATTTACAGTGCCCAAGAAACAAGACATGAAATAAATTTATGTTCCACAAGAATTCCACAGTTAAATAATGTTAATTACACAAGAAACCTTTCTATCAAAAAAAAAAAAAAAAAACTGAACTTTTGCTGCCAGAAGACTTATCTTTTGGTTCATCAGCGATAGTAGGTCAGGCAAGGTTACGTGTTTTTAAAGAGAGGGATGGGCATATGCCTTACATGATGTTGGTTGTATTTAAATAAAAGTTTTTTCTTAAATATGCATGTAAATTATCTTTTGACATTTTAAGAACTAAACCTGGGGTGCGTCTTAGAATCGATGGCACCAGAGAAGTAAAAATGGTATTTCAGGCACTGCTAGAGATAAAACGCATTTTGAACCTACTTTGAAAACGGACAAAACTGGCTGGCGGGAAAGAACTACTTTCCCTACATGAACGCTAGTCGACTCAGTATCGAGAAGTCTACAGTTAACTTCTACACAGAGCATAGACATGACAAAAGGATGGTCCACACAGGCCTAAGACCACTTTTTCGGAAAGTGAGAACACCAACACTCTCCACCATACCAAAACATATAAGTAGATGGAGGCTCGCAATGTTTTATACCTTGTTCGTTTCATTGTACCACAGATACATCTATGAGCCTTCACACTCCATGTTAAATTTGGTACTAGTTGGTTCCTTGGTACTCTGAATGGGACCCACCCAACATCAGAATACTAGCCAACCCTGACAACACCTACGAGACAGAATAAAACAATTCTGTGCACGCAATGGAAATCACCCTAACTTGACACTCGCTCTCAGACTATAAATAACAAGGTATGAAAACCACCCTCCTCCGGACACTCATTCCAGAGACTGAGTAATGCGAAGTATAAAAGATCTAGCAAATTTAGTACTCCAAGCTAGTGGTCTACAAAAGCAAGTCAGTCTCATCATTCTGGCCAACTTCCAAGCTGAAGTGCATGCAGCCAATGATTTCACTGCTCGGGAGCCCCCCACCACCACCAACACAGATTAGGTACTTACTAAAAAACCTTGCTTGATCTGCTGCCCTTCTAATTTCTATTTTGGTTTACTTTCAATTTCCTTCCTACAAACTATGACCTTCACTTTAAAGAAAGCACTTAATTGCGATCCACAAGCACTGCTTCAATTAAAAATTTAAAACATTTATATGCAGGAAAAGCTGCACAATGACTACCATCACTATTTTGATGAAGAGTACTTTTCAATAACAAAATATGAGCACTACATGAATGTTAAGTTAAATATTGAGCTTTGGAAAAGTTACAAAAAACTTGGAAATATTTGGAACTTTCATACCAAATCCTTACAGAAAATTAAGAAATGTTTAATAATGCACAGATATCAAGGCAGCAGACAACAAATACACAGAGCTTTAAATATGCACATAATACTGTACAGTGCCACAATTTTGTACAGCATTTGACTTTTTTATATTTTCTTTTGCACCATAATTTGACATTTGGAACATCAAAATAATTAAAGTGTACATACTACACAACTCCCGTCTCATTCTTATAAAATGTTTCATCTTCGTTAATACTTTGGAAAATCTTTCAGAACTTTTCCCAATCTCATCAGTTCCAAAATGCAAAACCAGCTAACACTATCAGACCACAACATGTTATTCAGAATAATTTTGGGTGAAATAAAGCGTTTCATTTGTTCAGTTACGGTCTACCAACTCTATAAACGCTACTCATTTCATTATTCAACAACTTGTATTAAAACACCATAAAGTGTCGTATGATTGACTTTAAAGGCCTCCAAGAAATTCTCTGGAACAACAAGTTTAGAATAATATTTTAAGTGATACAACTGAAATGAAAAGAGTTTTCTTCAAATGATACAGGACAAAATTAGTAGATTTTTTTACAACTAATTCAAATAAATATCACTAGAATATTATTAGCAGTGTGAGTTTTGATATGTTGAGAAGACATACGTTTGGACACGAGACAAAGACATGGGGAAAAAAATTTGTGAACAAATGTCATTTAAAACAAAATTAATTGTAACAAATTTGTATAATTTCGACCTAAACAATGTTCATTATATTTATCACAAAAAACACAGGTATAAAATAATGACTAATACAATACAGTAAACCTTGCTTAACATGTTCCTTCCTGCAAGACTGATATATTTCTAGCTAAAACATTTAAGGTTTGTAGTCCCTGCCATTTCACCCGGCATGTTAATTTATCCCACATGATACAATCAGTTTTAACAGAAGCAGTATATTTTTAAAAGGAAAACATACCTGCACATTTATACAGAAAATAAATAAACTGACATGCAACAATACAAAATGTAAACAAATATATAAATGGCTCTCAGTGTAGCAAACTTCCACTAACAAAACTTGCAAACAAAAAAGTTCTGAAAGTAAAACTGTTTGTCCAGCTTGCTCTCGTGGAATGCTACTATTTTCTGCTTTCAACCAAGTTCTCATTTCTGTGCAAAATGACTTCGTAAATATTACTTTCTTTAACATGTTAACAAAATTGTACCAAACTTCCGACTGTAAAATTGTATTCTGTTTGAGAGTTTAATGTTAATTCATCAGTTTGCTAACATAATAGCTACTAATAAGAGTAGAATTAAACATCTAGACTAATTCTAGAACACAAGGTAGGCCTTCACTAAACTACTTTGAATGCCATCACAAACTTTGAACACAAATGTCAAACCATGAGAAACTCCTGGCTGAAGATGCCAATTCACATTTGAATCACAAAAGGTAGAAAACTGAAATATATGAAGGTAAAGTATAGTATGATGGCTATTGAGTAACTATTCTGTAAAGGACAAGTACTGATGAGTTTTAATTTTATTCAATTCTAATGATTCCTCTATCCTTAAATGTTTTGGCTCAATTATCAAAATGATTTTTTTTTCCCGCCAAATACTGTAGTCAGTGGATATTCCCTTGGAAACCATCTTTAAACATTTTTTTTTATTATTATTATAACTAATATAAGTTAAAGCAGGTTTAAGCCTACTTGATCTTACAAAGATGAGATATTTGCCATAACATTTAATTGGTTTACATTTAACACACAATTTTCAAAATGTGTGCATCGCAAATGCACATGCACACACACACACACACACGTGTACACACTCAAACACATGCAGGCACAAATAAACAATACTACACATCTTAACTTTACATAAAAAGGATTACCGCTATTTTTTTATATTTTTACAAAGGAGTGAATACAAATGCAACTAAAATATTTTATAGTACACTGAAACAGAAAGGCATTTTTAGAGCCAATGGTGATACAAAACTGCAACATGCAGAATTAAATTCTTCGATATAAACTCAATCTGTATCCTGAGTTTATTCAGCAATACGATTTATCACAGAAGCCTAATTCTATTTTACATATGTGGACATACAAAAATTGAGCTATTTACACATTTTAAACACCTGAATTTGTTCATAAAAGTGTCCCACTTACATCTAGCTGTATGTTGGTTTACAACGTTCTTTCATCCATCATCAATTAAAAGTTTCGTTATTCCACTATTACTCAGTCAAGGTGGCACTGTCAACATTTTCAACAGCACCCAATATTTTTCATATACAAAAATAGAAAAAAAGTTTATCAACTTTGAGCTAGAGTTATACATATTCAAGATGAGATTACATTTAGTACAAAATTTACACTAACCACCCTCGACCAAAACTTTGTTCCTCATTTCAACTGCAACATTGACATTCATCAACAGCAAACATTTTCCAGAGATGGAAAAATACTCTGAGGAGGAATGTAATTTTACAATTACTAAAACATTTTAAACCTACAGACACACACATCATCTATTTAAGCAATGTTACAAACCAAATAAATATAGACTAAATACTTTTGAATCAATTGAAAAATTCGTAACAAAAGAATTACTGTAATTGAATACTTTCAAAACAGCCTGTAACAAAGAAGAAAATTAGTTTAACAATATTTGAACTATCACTATTAATTTTCTAAAACAAACATTCAAAAACTGAACAACTGTCTAAAACCATTAAAGCTTGTACCAATTTTTAATGTCAACTTAAAAATAAACCTGCACATTACTAGCAAAATTATATTCAATCGTACTTAATATGCAAGTGATCTACTGCACTGTACACACATCTAAAACACAATTCTGTCCTAATTAAGCACTGTTTATATATTTCAATTACATACTTAAATCTAGTTTTTTCAAGTTTTTAACAGTAATGTCTACAAAAACATGAGTAACATCCCAGAAATGAGATTTTCAACAAGCAAACATGATTATCATAGTTCACGCATGAAGGATGACTTTCCTAAGCCTCTCTATTAGAAGAATTTCCTGCCACCCTAAAGGCGTACAGGCTGCTGCCTGCGAACTGCGAAACATCACTTGATGTAGCTGTCAATGGACCGGCACAGGCAGAAGGCAAAGAAGATGCCCAGGAGCTGCAGCAATCCCAGGCCAATGCCAATTCCAATCATGACGTCAATGTGGTCCATCAGCCACTCGTACATCCTGATGTAGCAACCCTGCAACCACATCCAATATCACATGTGTGAGTTATTAAACTGCTCAAAATCTTCAATGTGCACACACCTTAAAAAAAGTTTGCACCGCTGGGGTTTTCAAGTACCTAAGGTGCTCACAGCCTAGGAGAAAGTATGGGACAAAAATAGGTACACACTGACGTGGACACGTGGACACGTGGTTCACGCGTCCACGTGCTCTCCAGCAACCGTTTGTGCCACCCCAGTTGGTAGTTAACAGCCAATCTGGACGACAGCGCCCTTGTCAACCAACTAACCAGCAAGTTCAACAAAAGGTGACGAGGAGGCCGGAATGCACCCGCCCTCATCGACTTTCAAGCGGCTGTCTTGGTTTATTCGCCTCAATGGACAACTCTTGCGGCTGAATAACAAGTGGGCCAGTACGGTGTCCCCCCCNATTAGATGATCCAGCCATCGGAGGGAACATCTCCCAGAGGTGTCACTTCTACAGTGATAGTGATGGTGTGGGGAAGTGAAATATAATGGTGGGAATACAATCATAGTGGAGAGCATAATTAATTAGGCAAGTTGTACATCTAAAAACATATAAAGGTAAATTTCTGTGTGCTTTATATGTTTGAGCATGCCTGCCCTCATCCCTTTGGTGAACTGACTCGCTCAGTAGCGAAGCTCCGCATTAGTGCTCAAACCCCTAATTATTTATGCAAACATAATTTGTATAGTTAATAAGTGAAAGTTATCACGTGTAACCTTTCAACCAACTGCCAAAACTGGTTATGCCACACCAACCTCCGTAATTAATTCAGATGCTGGAGCATTTAAATGGATTTGCATATGGCACAGACGTTTTCAGCATCTTTAAGTGCCTGGTCATGTAATTTGTTTAATTATTTTAGGGTTAATTGTATTTTCACACTTCTGATGCTGACTTCACCATGTTTTCAGGATTCAACAACAGGATCAAGCGACAGAAGTAAGGGAGTGCATCTCCATGCGATTCCCCTCGGCACACTCCTCCATCTTTGCTGTAAGTCATGTTAAAAAGCATTAGACGTTAAAACTTGAACCTTTTATCTAATTATGTGCTGGGAGTAGGAATATCTGTCATCTTGCGACTCACGTCCAGGATATTGCACTTTGTGCAACCAATAATCCAGTGTATGGCTTTGCACCATAGTTATACAGTTTTGGCTATCAGCAGGCCAGACACAGAGCCCATGCGTTTGTAATCAGTATGTAAGCACCATATCAATGTACTAGGAAGTGAACAGTAAACCTAAGTTTTATCCCACTTCAGTTTTTCTTTTGCGTACTCAACCCTTGGGTTGTTTAGGGCACACTGCACCAACTTGCAGGAGTTCAGTATGTAGAATTTAACGTGTGAGATGGCCAAGACAGTCTCTTGAACGAAACCTAACTAGCGCTGTGGGGTATGTAATCAAATTTTGCTTGCCTATTTCAGTGATACGTTACATCAACTGCAGCTTCACCTGACGAGAACTCCGGGGATCCAAGGGGCCATC
>NQII01002312.1:196786-228705 GCA_002778355.1 Clitarchus hookeri
TGTGTGTGTGTGTGTGTGTGTGTGTGTGTGTGTGTGTGTGTGTGTGTGTTACCACTCAGCTCCATAACGGCTGAAAGGATTTTGATGAAATTTGGTACGGTAGGTACTTTAGGTCCTGGAATAGGACATAGGATACTTTTTATCCCGGAAAATTTTACGGTTCCTGTGGTATAACAACAAAACGTAATTCTGCAACGGCTGGGAACGTGACCGAAATATTTTTTCCTCTGGTGTCAGTTTACCAGGCCGCCCAAGGACCTCTGAAATTGCTTAACAACTGCTATCAATCTATAACAACCAGGACCGAATATTTAACGTGCCCTCCAAAGCCCAGAAGCGCTCAGATGTTATGCCACTAAACGGTCACCCATTAAAACATGTGCCACTGGGAACATTGCTTAACTTTGGTGATCGATTAAGATACATCAGCCCAGCGCAAATGGTAGTGCCTAGGTACACTTATTTCTAAAGCTACAACTTGATGAAACTCACATTTTGATTTTCATACATCCACGCTGGAAAGTGGAAATGTAGTATCTACCCGATAGTTGCACAGATACACTCCAAAAACAATACTTCTTGGCTATCTGGTAAAAAATATTTCCTTCGTTTTGGGTTGCCGTATTCAGTATAATAGTATAATTTTGTAATTCTGTTTTTACATAAATGAATACTCTTTTTCCCATTTTATTTATTGGTGTAACACTGTAAAACTCAATTGTACCCGGGCGAAGCCGGGCCAGTTCGCTAGTTAAAATATAATATTGGAAGAACCTATTGGAAGAACCTATTGGAAGAACCAATGAGAGAACTTCAACAGCTACTTACATTGATAACATTAGCTAAAAATGATATCTGAAATTGGAAAATATTAGCACAATACCGTATGAACAATATGCCACAACATACAATATCATTATTAGTTTGTTTTCTGAAATATCTATTCTTTCCTTTTAGGTTTTACTATTGCAAGTACTGTTATATATACCCTGCTGCTTTCATTCTGTTATGCCTCGTTCTGGCTTGTTTCACTGTAATTGTTAACTTTAGTATTGTTTCACACCAACACTAGTGGTGTGGGACAGTTCATCGTAGAGTACATTATCTTTTGTTGTCCTTTTTCCAAGTTTCAGATCAGATACACAACTACAAAACCTCTTTCAGATCTTATTTATGGGTCTAAGGTTGCAGAAAATAAAATTCCATTGGGGTAATTCTGACCCATACCATATCAGTTAAGCCTACGTGACAAATCAACCAAACCAGTCTAGGGTTAAAAAATATATCCAATAAATGTTTTAACATAGCATTTCTCAAAACCAACCAATAAGGCTTTCTGTGCATGCTTCACGTTCATAATTCACAAAATTGCCCACACCTTAACAACTACGAAGCTAATGGGAGAAATTGTGCACTCAAAAGAGAAATTTATAACCAATGCATTACATACAGTCTAAGCAAAAAATGCACTATGAGAACTGATGTTCCAGTAATTGCTGTCCACAATACATTCAGACGTGCACAATTTGGCAGTTAACTATTTGCCAGATATCATGTACTTTAGAATGGAAAAGCAATGTAATAATGAAGTTAACATCCCTTTATATTAAGCTCATTTCTTCTCTCAAAATGCCATCTACACATACATAGTTCAATCTCACCGGCCCACCACTGAACGAAATCTGCACATTCTGCTGTAGATGGTGGCAGACTCTGAATTACAAAACTTAAGTGACAAGTTTTATTATCGTAACTACTTTAATCCACATTGCCTTATATACCAATGAATACCTCTCAATAGGTTAATTAAATTATTTGTAATGAAAAAGTTGCAAACTTGCCTGAGCCATGAAGTACGTCCACATGAGTGAAACAGCATCAGGATTCTCTGTGGAGTAGAATTTCTTAATGGATTTCTTCAGAAAATTTCTTGTCTCAGTTTCAGTCTGCAAAAGACATAATACTTAATTAGAACACCTTTTAAGTTTACAAATGCTTCCCTGTACAACTATATCCAAGCTTCATGGATTTCTCCAATCCACAGATGAAGGGATTTGAAAATTCCAGATTTTGAGGGCACAGTTCAGTCAAAGAAAGGCAATTATTGTAATTTTTTCACCACCCGTAAAAGCAGAAAGACTGATAAATGATATCTTTGTAAGAATGTATTTGTTCCAAAAATTAATAACTTAAATTTTGTAACCGAATTACAGATGTGACTGAAAATTCATAATGTATTTAGTCATTAATAATGAACAACTAAATGACAAAACTGTACCAATAAAAAACTGGTGAAAGTTAATAAAATTAGGGTGCAGCTAAATTTTGTTGGATTATTGTGTGTCCCTGCACACACCTGCAGGCCTGTGGAGAGATGCACCCCATAGTGATAAAATTTTCTTCTGGCAACAGGCTTTTATCTGCATACATGTGGCAAGTCTAGCAAATCCTGTCCATTCTCTGTCATGTGTTATATATAGATTACGAATCGTGCAGAGACTGACGACAGTATGTCAGCCATGAACTTCACTCTGCTGATGGGGCAGATACTGTGTAGGTCTCCAAATGTACAGCATAAGGGAACAATGTCAGAACACTATGTTTCAGATTTACTAGTAGTCGCAACATTGCAACAATAACACAACTGCTTTTTTGACGACGGCGTAACACACGCTTATTTCCGTACTGGCACTTGTTCGATAGCGAGAACTTGGATCGATCGCCACAAATTGTTCCTATGCGGAACATTATCTTCTCAGCTTGTCTAGTGTCTACCACTGGGAGCATCCCAATGCCCCCATGTGACGAGGACACCAGTATAGTGTTATAGACAGATGCTAAGCACTACTAAAACACACCTCTTTCTTGTAGGCAGCAGCAAGTCCACCGGCAGTTACCTCCAGCAACAGGATCAGTAACAGCAACACTCCATACTGGGAACAAAAAGTCACAACTCTGCATACATTTCAAATGCAACAGTTACTTAACATTGCAAGCAACTACGCAGCTAACTTACTCTTCAGCACCAAATCACTTCGCACAAAATACAAAATATACACCAAATTATTTTCATGCACTATGCATCTTTCACTATACTCAGCATTTTGCATTTGTCAATTAAAATACACAAAATTATTAATTTGGCACGTATTCCCATATAAGCATGAACTACAGAAAGAGTAAACAGAGGGTCACCGGTTTGAGCGTGCTCTTCTCCCATTTCAAAACCAGTAAGCCACAACTGTATCATTAAGTATGTCTGCTATGAAGCTTACATCTGCAGGCTGTCTGCCATTTCTAAATTTGTAGTATTGGGATACATTGGCACCCAAACAGTAATACAGATTACAAATCTTGTTGCTGTAAAGGTCCTCAGGCAGAAAGACTAATATAATGGCCACGATGTTGACTGTAAAGCAAGAGATGCATATAATGTAGGCAAGCATATGCTATAAAATAATCATGTAATGGGAGCAGGTAGAGGCACATGACACAAATACTTAAAGACATATGAAAAAAGTTGTGAGGGTATTAAGCCAGTAAGTATACGTAGATATACACAGTCACGCTTCTAAAGTAGGAAAACAAGCTGGTATGGGTTCTCTTATGTTCATATCTAATAATCCAACATGCATACCTGTTTGAAGTATTTCTGAAGCATAACTTGTGAACCGTATTGTCCATAGTTAAGACTAGTCAATGTGATTCTGGTCAACTACTTTGTGTTTAATTTTACATTGATTTGCCTATATTTCAATTGCTAGCATTTACCCTGAAAACTTAATTCTGTTATCAAAGGTATTACTTGTACTTATTTACACATTATAACTTCATTATCTACTATTTGGCTACTTATTTGGAACTGACATCATATTTAACACAGTATAAATTATTTAAAAATAATACAAAAATGCTGTCTCTCAGAATATCTGAAACACTGAAATAGATTCTGTTACCATTACTTGCAGAAGGTTCAAAATTCAAAATGAATTGGAACTATCAACAATACACAATACCAAAGTGAGCACAATTTTCATGCCATAAATACAAAGCTTTACAAATCATAATTGCATGTGTTGGAAAAAATTGTATCTTGCTGTGTAGATACAACACCAAAAAACACGTTTTACTAAATATTTTGGATATCTAATAAAATTAATTTCAACCAAGATATAATTTTAACAACTTCTTATACACACACAGACCCTAAAAATAACTTTTTCTTTTTGATAAACCTAAAATGTAAGTAAGAGAAAATTTAGTAATTTTATGGCAGTGATTAAAATTAAACATTCTTCAAACAATTCTCTTTTGTCACTTTAGCAACAGGTGGAGTGAGCAGCAGATCACACTGTCGTTAAGGTCGCAGAGCCAAGTAGGTGGCCAAGAGTAACTAAGTAGCCAAGAGTAACTAAGTGGTCACATTGCATGCCTGGTTATGTCATCACACTCAATTGACCTTGCCAACACAGGGTCAACGTATTCTGTTACACTGGTCCACTGTGAACTCAAACTTCAAGTTTCAGACTTCCTAAGTTTGTTGCCAGTTTCTTTCACAACAAAAAATGTTGCAGATCTGAACTGCAGTTAAATTTCTGCCCCCATTTCATTTCCTGCAGAGCTAGGTACCAACTAAACACTGGGAATTTTATCACTTATTTGTAACCAAAATTACTTCATTTTAAATAAAGATTATCACACTTGAAAACACATAATAAGTAAACTGGGTTCCCCATATCAAATCCTAAAAAGTTATTGGGTTAAAAATTACTATACTTAGCTCATGGGCTTTTAACCTAATAAAATTCATTAGAAATACTGCACTGATACTTGAGTGGGCATCGCAGATGCAATATTTATGATAGTAGAAGCACTTACCTAGGTAACTGCCTCTACTCGCGAGAAAAGAAAAATTTGACTAACCTTGCAACATGTAGACGAGATTGTATACAACATTGTTGTGGTGTAAAATAGACGGAAAAGTAAAAAACAGGATAGAAAGGAGAAGGGAATAAGTCGGAATGCCAAAAAATGTCAACAAATTCCTGCAGGTACTGTGTTTACGCAACAAAAGGTTGACGTAACAAATGCTTTCCCCAGTGTGCACTCAGTCTTGCACCGCAATGTACAGGACGCATGTACACGCTTCGCTTCTCGCAAGCTAAACTAGTTGCTCACACAGCATGACTCCTCCAGATAACATACAAGCACGGACGACTATTTCCTCTGATGAATTTCACTCCCAGTGACCTGACGAACTGCTGCAATCCTAGCTAGCACACACACACACTGTTTTCACATTAAGTGTACAAATGTTACTAGCTATTACTAGGGTCAAAACAAGATTTCACATGTTGTCTGGCAACTATAAGACAATTTTATTTCTTTTATCATAGAATACTAATCACATGCTTAGTACAAACATGAAATTAGTCCAGTCTTTCCAACTGGCACAAAATGCAGCCTCCATATCACAGGGTGGCTAGCATCAGGGAAAACCGGGAAATCCTGGAAGAGTCAGGGAATTTTACATTTATGGAAAAGTCAGGGAATTTTACATTTATGGAAAAGTCAGGGAATTTTACATTTATGGAAAAGTCAGGGAATTTTACATTTATGGAAAAGTCAGGGAATTTTACATTTATGGAAAAGTCAGGGAATTTTACATTTATGGAAAAGTCAGGGAATTTTACATTTATGGAAAAGTCAGGGAATTTTACATTTATGGAAAAGTCAGGGAATTTTACATTTATGGAAAAGTCAGGGAATTTTACATTTATGGAAAAGTCAGGGAATTTTACATTTATGGAAAAGTCAGGCAAATTTGTGTGAAGTCAGGGAAACGTCAAGCAAATTTTAATGAAGTCGGGGAATTTAGATAAAATAGTTTAAAATGTATATAATAAGATAATATACATTAGATTCTACCACTTCTGCTACATGTCATCTTGTGAATTTTACTGTTGCTTAGCATATTCAACCCTCATAAGAAGACTTATGAAACAGGGACAATTTTGTTATTTTAAATTGCAACTATTATTTCACAAATTTTCTAGGCAGATGCTTTTTATTTTCCTAAAATGATTATTCAAGCACTTTTAGTGGTTCCTATTGAATTGATACATTGTATTGCCCTTTGAAAAGAAGAACCAGGCTATAAGAGAGCAAGTAGAAGCAGATTAATAAGTTTGTTTGTTTAATTTCCTTTTTATTTAGTCGGTAAATTTTAATTTACCCACAATTTTCAGGGTACTGAAAATTTTACAAAACACTTTTTGTAAAAACATGCCCTGGGCAAAGATGGATAAAGTGTTTTTTGCTTGAAAGCGACGTCGTGAAAGGTGGCAGAAACACACCTAAAATCATTTAACATGTAAAACGTTATCCTTTCACTCTGCCAGTCATACACTAATTAGGCAGGAGCTCTGCAAGTGACAAATATTAAATAACTACATACTTTGCATTTGAAACAGTTTATATTCCAAAAGTAAAAATAACCATTTTTTTCTGGACAAAATGTTGTAAATTAATTGGCATTAAAATATAAAAACCATGGTTTCCTTGAAAAACATTCAACAAATCAAACAAACTACATTTTCATTAAGAAAAATTTTGTTAATGACAACTTTGGTTCTCTTACGAAAAAAAAGATTAAGTCATTTGACGTGGTTAAAAAATGCATATTACAGATCTTTAAATCTTTTCTAAAACAGGTTAACCCCCCAACAAACAATAGTGTAATTTTACATTCAGCTTCACCACATCACTCAGTGTAGTCACTCACTCTGTTTCTCAAGAAAACAAAAAACAATGGTAATTAACAAACAATACTCATTGTTCTGTTGAGAGAGCTTGATGGAATCTAAATTTGATGAATGGGGATAAAGTGCAACGGATTTGGTATAAAATTATGGCGAAAGAACTTACTATTGTGTGTATGCTGTATGCAACGCAATTGTGTGCCTTGTTCAAAAGTAATTTTATTTTAGCAGTTATGCTATAAGTTACTTTTTGAAAAAAAGTTTGGAATCACTGTACTTCAAAATTTACTGGGAAAGTAACTGGTTTCTTTAGTAATGTCAGGATTCAGAAGAAAGCTTACTGCCATTATATTGTGCACTAAATTACGACACTAGTTGGTGCAAAGGAGAATTTATGTTAGTAATCATGTACCAAGATATATTACTCATATTGGTATTAAAAAGGCTCACAATATTATGATTCAGACACTGAATACTCTACACTACTGTTTTGTAATATATTTTCAAATTCTTTTTAGCAGACAAAAGGTTCCAAAGGCCAATTGAGTAATGGTTACATACATCAACATTTTACCATAACAGTGTAAGAAGCGACACTGGAAAACTAGAAATAATTATTACATTTTGTTTTCTGCACCAACAGCATAGCAATAAAATAAAGCATACCATTTTTTTTTAGTCTATAAATCTTAATTTTAATATTTTCATTACATTAATTACATTTTTATAACCTACAATTTATTTTCAATTCATGTTTCTTGTTAAATACTAAAATAGTACCTATTAGTTCCTCTATTATATTTTATGTCAGAGCAGCATATCACCGTAAGTAGCTCATGCCAATGAAGGAACCGAAGAAACCGTTCAAGTTGAAATTTTATTCTGGTCTTGACGATTCTGTTTCACAGCAATATTTTCTGTATTTACCAAATAAATATTTTGTAGTCGCATAAAAAAATTGTTTTGTCATATGCAACTTGTATGTGTATTCTAATTATTCTTAGTCTACAAAATGAACACACGTGGACTTCAGGCACGTACCCAATGTGTGTGTGTGTGTGTGTATATGTATATATATTATATATACACACGTACCCAATGTCTGTGTGTGTGTGTATATGTATATATATATTATATATGCTTTTTTTTTTTTTTTTTTTTCTTGGGATTACCTTTTCAATAGAGAAGTTTAACATCTCTAACAATATAATGTCTCTAATTTAACTATTATCAGTAGGTAAATTATTTTAAAAAATTCCACATGCCACACACTTACTTTCCAAATTAAATATGCAGAATGAAAGTACTTACAGTGGCCAAGAGACACCTCGACTCTCTCACTGCACCACAGTATCCAATGAAACTGACTACAAACACGAATGCTCCTGCTGCAATAAGGATATACGATGCTTGTTCAATAACAGTCGGTTGCGTGAACTTCCCAAACTAGAATCACACAAAACAAAAAATGTAAGCCAATATTCACAAACAAATACAACTTTCCTTGGAAAAAAAAAATGCATAAATTTTTAACTGTGTATGACATACACACAAATGCATGCACATCCAAAGAGAAAAAAAAAACAAAAAAAAGAGGGAGAGAGAGAAAGGGAGAGAAAGCATCTTATTACTTTATGCAACAACCACAGATTGCCATTTAAATAGCTTTCTTTTTTTCTGATATTTTTAATTTAGGTAATTTTTTACAGTCATATGGTCTCATTTAGTAATTATCATACATAATCGATTGCTAATATTTTTTGTAGCGACTATTAGCAACTGTGCCAAATATAGGTAGGTACAATTCGCTAACCATAACAAAATTAAAATAAGAAAAAAATAGAAATCTAGAATATTTATTCCTAGTGCAATAATTGTAGCAACTTCTTTTGTATAAAAATTTGTTGTATATAGGCAGTGCAGCAAATGCCTCAAAATCGTTTAGATAACTAAGTGGGCACCAAAAATTAAATTTCTAACATTTTATCCAAAATGAAGTGTGTATAAATATACAACATACTAAAAACTGTTTAGTAAAATTAATTTTTTTTTCCCCAAATTACTTTGTGACACTGGCTTTCTTGGCTTTATGTTAACAGGCAAATGCTCTGTCCAATGCAGAAACTGCAAAAAACATTGGTTTTTATAACACAAATGTGACTGCTATGTATGTAGTGTGGGGAAATGAGAATGCTATGTATGTAGTGTGGGGAAATGTGAATGCAGAAGTGGATGTTAAATTCTATAATATAAGCTTCATGAAAAAAGACTGCAACCCATTTTTGGAATTTTTTCCATTTCCATCAATATGCAACTTTTAGCTCACTAAACCAGTGAAATATTTTTGAAACTCTACAATCTGGCTAGCCACTCTTATTGCAAAGTAAAGTTGAAACAAGCATGGAAAAATTAATTGTCCCTACCAAAAATTTACAACAGAAATCAGCACAGACACCAACCGAAAAACACAACAGAAAAATTTTGTTGGTTTTTATGCCTAAGCTGTTGGGTTCTATTGTATTTAATACGGGATTTGGCCTCTTTCATTGGATTATTTTGGGTTGCAGTCTGTAACCTAACGGTTTCCACTGGTTTTTATTGTGTTTTTTGGTTTACATTGTGCTGTAGCCAGTTGGTTCCTGTTGTATACTTGTGGTTTCAATTGGTTTCTGTTGTCTTTTCAAGTGGTTTTCATTTGTTTCTGATTCTGTTGCTTCAGTAATAAGTTTGAAATAATTTTTTTTAAGTTGTGATATTTTTATTCCGATATGGACGCCATATATATATATATATATTATATATATATATATATATATATATATAATATATATATATATATTATATATATATATATATATATATATATAATATATATATATATATTATATATATATATATATNAAAATACACAGTTAATTCTTACATTAAAATAAATTAGTCTTAGTGAACTCAAGTGGGGAGTTTACAAGCTGGTAACACACATTAGTTTCTGTTGTATTCTGTTGATTTTTATTGTAATTTACCCTGTTTGTTTCTGATGAAATCCTACTGTTCTTTAATTTCTGTTGTGTTTTGTGGTATAATTTGTCTACTGTATTTTTTTGGTTTCTGTTACATTTCATTCTGTTGTATTCTGATGTATTCCCTGTAATTTCTATTGGTAAACCTTCAAGAAACTAACGAAACCAAACAGAAACCAGTTGAAACCACAAAAATTACAACAGAAGTCAACAAGTATCTGCAACACAATACAACAAAATGCAACAGAAACTAATGTAAACTGCCTGAATGCAACAAAACACAACAGAAAGCAGCAGAAACACTAGACTACAACAAAACATATATTTACAGCAAACCAATAAACACAATGGAATCCAATCAAAACCACTAGAATAAAACATAAAACAACAGACTACAGCATAATGGAAAAACTAAGCACAAAATAAAAAAGGGAAACTGCTAGAATACAAAAAAATCAATATAAACCTCAAATATGCAACCGATTCGATGTAAACATTAGAATACAATATAAACCAATTGCATGCAGATGAACCTAATAAAAGCAACATCAATCTACAGCACAAACTTCATAAAAACACCAACTAAACACAAGTATAACAAATGTAAACTCAAATGCAAAAAAAAACCACTGGCCAGTAGTAAGCCAGAAACCACTAAATTACAAAAAAAAAAACCTATAGCAAAATAGAAACCAACAGGCTACAGTACAACAAAATACAACAAAACAACAAATTCCACTAGAAGTAGTTGTACCCCAATAGAAAACAAAACTAATGGTTCCAGTGTTTTCTAATAAAACGAACCCACAAAAACCACTGAAATGTTCTCCGTTCACCAAATTTGTATACAACAGAACCACTGGAATATAATAAAAAGCTATTGGGTCACCAATGGAAAACAAACCAACAAAAATTCATTAGAATGATACCTTCACACAACAGAAACCACTGAAATTTGTTGGATA
Source organism: Clitarchus hookeri (assembly GCA_002778355.1). Classification (NCBI taxonomy): domain Eukaryota; kingdom Metazoa; phylum Arthropoda; class Insecta; order Phasmatodea; family Phasmatidae; genus Clitarchus; species Clitarchus hookeri. The sequence continues at coordinate 207,533 of NQII01002312.1, forward strand.
TTGGTGGTTTCTGTTGTAAATTTTTGGTAAGGGTCCCTCCCCCAAAATCACTTACATGGAAGCAAATCAATCTAACGCATTGAATCTAATGTACCATGCATATGGCATACTTTTGAACAGAATTGACAGTTAATAAAGGTGTACAATAAAAAAAACCTTTTATAGTACCAATTTTTAGGAAGAAAGTCACTACGATTTACTGCACCATACAGACCTCATTGTCGCCTACCATGTTCACCAATCATGGTGCAAATTGAACTTTTTGCTGAGGGGGAGAACGGGAAATTTTTTAGAGAACTTTAGACTTTGAAGATTTTGTATAAACACAATCACAGGACTTGCAATTTGTTTAGGTTTATTCTAAGTAGTCTATGATAAAGTAATGATATCTAATATAGATTGATATATTCGAAGACAATACAAGTACAATGGATATAAGTTATTTTAAAGACAGATTTTTGGCTGTACAAATTATAGTCCAACTAATCTAGTAGAGAAAATTTTCAATAAAACCCATTACTTAATTATCATCATCATGCATTATTACTCTTCAGGGAGACAAATCGCTTTTCCTGGCAAAAAAATAATTTTTGTGAGATGAGCCAGGGGAAAAAAATGAGGGGAAATTCCATGGCTCCCCTCCACCCCACCAATTAAGTTGATTTGCACACTGCCACTAATCCCCAGGGGCACTAGGGGGTTGGGGGATTTTCATTTTAAGGAGTATAAATGGTTTGAAAAAATGTGCATATAAGTAGGAAAGAGGGGTGGGGAATCCAACAAAATTATTTGTCACCAGGCGCTTAGTGAGCACTTTTAAAGGCTCTCAAGCAGGCATAATAACCAAAAAATTATAATTTTGTTGTGGTCTCAGGATTTAACTTTTGAGAGTTACAAAAATTTATACACTGTATTAGTTGCGTGACTCACTTTTACAATAACAACTGGCGAAAGGATACAAATAAGCTGAAATGAAGTTTTAAGCACGGCCTTAAAGGGGAAAGAATGCTTGCCATCTCGGATTTACGTGTTTTCCTCCATAACTTCATTTTCGGAGTCCATATTTAGAAACAAAGCCAGTCAAGGTATAGGTAACATCGTAGATTATTTCGAAATCCAACTTATTTTTCTTACAAGATTAGTTTCACACATGTAACCGTAGTCAAATAATACTTCATTATTTAATGATATCAATCCCAAATGGGAGAATGCAAGTATAATTGAAACCGTACAAACTTTTTTAATTCGTTGAGTAGTCCTCCGTCATTCCTAGCTTTAACTTTTTATGTCTGGTCGTAAATTTCCATTACGAAGATTTGTAAGAATAATTAAAGATGGACTGGATACTACCCCCTTAGAAAGTACTCACTTTACCGTGAACAGCCTACAGTAGTGAAAGACTGCCACCAAGGTCAGCAACATTAACACACCAATAGGATGGCTGTGTAGGCGGCCCTAATAAACCCCGCGGTGAGTCACACACAGTGAAGCGCACAACTAATGGCCGGTCGCACCACTGAAGTTCATCGCTCTACCCCGAGATTATGTCCGTACTTGATAAGATCGTCACATAATACTGTTTCACTATTTGAGTTCAGAGCATAACTGGAGATCGAGATGAACTTCATTTCGAACCGCCGAATGTGGTGGTTCAAAGTCTTGATAGAAAGGGTTGCTTGCACGTCTGTCACGTTTAATGATTCCCGTCGGTCGTCTTTTGTCCCGCTCTTTCACGATCATTTTCCGGCCGCAGCGATGTCGAAGATGTGATGTTTTAACGGATTCCCGATATTCACGGTAAACTCGTGAAATGGTCGTACGCGAACATCCAAATTGTATCGCTACCTCAGATATGCTATGTCCCATCTCTCGTGCGCCGACTATAACACCACGTTTAAACTCACTTAAATCTTGATAACCTGCCATTGTAGCAGCAGTAACCGATCTACCAACTTTGCCAGACGTTTGTTGTCTTATATAGGCGCTGCGACCGCATCGCGTTACTCTGATTGGTTCCATGCCTCTGTTATTTGCATACGCACGCCTATGCCAGTTTTTTTTGTCTCTCCGGTGTAACGCTTGCGCTTCTCTGCCTCAAACGTGGAAAAAAGCTCTAAGTAGGAGGGCCCCTTACTTAACTCCTTTTTCTCGTGCAAGTGTAAGAGGCCTCTGGCGGTTAGGCCCTCGGTGATTTCCAATCTCCCAAACCTTGACGTGTGCGCGCCAGTACTGCACGCAACATACCCAGAATAGCCATACTGCAAACTAATCCAAAGACATACGGATGTAGACCTACAACAATGAAGGTCGCATCTCGAGAACTATGGCTGTCTAACAATACGTGCAGCGCGTTTTTACCAACATTTCGCGCAACCGTTACAGAACACACGAGACGCTTATGTGAATCAGACCTCGAGAAGTTGAAGCGCAAAATTTGACCGAAACAGACAATGACACTGGAAGTACGCTTATGCGCCTACGGCAAGGGGTCAAAATAGGGGCGTTAGAAAGGAGGGATGCTGCAAGAGGAAGGTGCCCCCCCCCCTCCTATTATCAAAATACTATTTCGTAAGGTAGCGTCAATAAAGCAATGTAGATAAAGTTTCATACTTTATATTTACTAGGAATGCAGATCAGTCATAATATTAAACAGTAATATTTACAATGGTATTGTTACATGATTCTGCTCTGCATCGCTTCTCTTGCCCCGTCCACTCGAGCGAGCGAAAGGAGTGCACCGATGCCAGGCGAGGGGCAAACACGAGAAGTGCGCACCGATTTACGAAGGCGGGATAAGTTTACCGGGACTTGTACGCTCCCGACATTCAGCGGACTGAATTTCTGTGATTATCTTTGAAATAATGTTCTGGCCATTGCCCTAGCGCTTCAGCGAGACTCGAGGTGCGGGGAATCTTCTACATCGGGCCAGCGAGACTTCTTAAGCCGCGACGGGCTTCCGAGCCGACAATCTAGAGTTTGGAGGGTTGTGCGACCTTCACCGCCATGTGTGCGAAGACGGCGAAGCGACGAGCCAGGAGAGCGACGAGTGGCGGCGAGAGCGACCGGCGAGAGCGAATTCTGTGGACTGCGGGCATCGATACAGTGGAGAGTGATACTGAAGGGCGAGACTATTTAAATGGGTGAGAGAGTAAGACATCTAGAATGATGGCAATTGACAGATTGAATATGTGTAGATAGTGAGTGTGAAGTAAGTGACTAATAAATATTGAAACATTGATAAGGACCATAATTAGGTTGAGATAGACAAATATTGCAGTCACTCCATAACAAAAATTGTGGAGATAGCTAGTTAAATTTTGTAAATAAAATAGCGGTGTAAATTAAAAATTAAATTTAATCTTTACTTTTATGTTTATTAAGATGGCCATCCCTCACGAACTGATACGCCCCCTCCAGCATCTTTTAAGAAATATTTCGTGTTAAAAAAAAGTGAGTAGGAAGCAATGTGCAAATGGTGACACGATTGGTTTTAAAACTAAATTTTGGGAAAGGGTTGCCTTTTGTAGTAACCAGGGGTTCCAAATTCTCTACAAGACCTTGCCCTTCTCCCCTCTCCACGTAACCGAAAGATCATCACACCCGAGGATCTAAACTACATTGCGCTTTGTAGAGGCGACGGGATCCGGTCCGAGGAACTGGCCCGGGTCTAGTCTCGCAGCCAGAGACGCATCTCTCAGATAGCGTCGGTTACACTACGCACAGGATATCTGAGAGCCTACATGGGTCAAGTACGTCACAATGATACGAAGGGTGATAGGCAAGGGTCGAGAGAGACTGGGAGCCGTATACAAACGTACCAAGACGTGCATCTCCCAGCTCGTCGTCGATCTTGTTCACGGACAGTTCCGACGGTCACCAAACTTCCCATTATTGTGCGCGCAGTGTAAATACTGTTGTCCGGGAATCGAGTGCATACGTGCCTGTCGGGGGAAGGAGTCTCTCCACGAGGGGAGACTTTACTCGCGTCCGCCACAAGTTCTATACTCGTATCCCGCAAACAAAGACTCTGTCCTAACTTAAAATGTCTAAAAGCGCTATTTTGCATTGATTACTATCACAAACTATTCGCACCTTCACGAACTGGAATCTTACCTCCCTCAACGCTAAGCAAAGAAAGCGTGTGAAGCGGACAAACAAATAGTGCATCAGTAAATTCTTGAAAGTCACATTTTAAAAACGGTAAGCAAGTGTCAACAACAGTAATTGAGAGCAAGAATTGACGATAAGTTCCTAAATAAGATCCTGAATAATAAAAGCAGTAGTTTTAAAATGAAAATGAAAAAATTACTAGCACAGATACCGTTGTTGCACACTAGAATGCGCTGTGAATGCCTACCATTATACACAAACTCTCGAGTGGGAAACCATTCCTGCAAGCGTCTACTTCACTATAGGCTATTCACGGTAAAGTGAGCACTTTTGATGCCCTACTTACCTTTTTTATATCAGCCATTTTTTATCCTTCCGACACTTTTTAAAATAAATACTGCCATGTAAGTAATAAAAACAGCGTATATATTTCACTTGACTCTAAAGTTAACGTCTAAGGCTACAATAAAACATATTTATTGAATATTATTACAAATGAGAGGGCTTTAAAAAGTACTCAGTTTACCGTGGATAGTCTATACTCGTTAGGCCATGCATGACCCTGCAACATCGGAAGAAATATCTAAGTCACCACTAGAGGACTCTACACTAGTCTCCTTGGCGAGCGAACCCAGACTAGAAGAACACCCACGACTGTGGCTTATTCAAAGAATAAGCGTGACACTTGCTAGTTTTAACTCTAGGTCACTTAATTTGATGCGAAAACAAAACTATGCAACCTACCCTTAAAAGGCAGATTCTGTAACTTTATGCTATTTTGTTTATCCCCAACAAAACACGAGGATGATCAACTGAAATTGTGTCCGCCCCAGCGCTCGAAATAGGCAACGGGCTTTGCCTAACTCTGCACAGCTGGATAAGGGAAACCGAAATGTGTCGAAGGACTAAAAACGTATTCTGTAAAAAATTGTGCGTAGTCGAGTTACCGCCAGCCTAAATGCCGGACGGGACCACAGCGTTTGTTTAATTCAGTAGGAAACACCAGATGCCCTTATGGCAAGTGTGAGTGAGATTCGTACATCACCGCCTACTTAAGACGTCTTTTTGATGCAGCAGTGAGTTATGTTTCCATGCCTTTTTTCAGGAACTAGTGTATTTTCTACCATCTGCGAGACCCGAAGCTCCCAAAATATGACGCAAACTAACACACTGTCAAATTAGCAGAGCATTCCATGTTTTGTCTATATTACAATATTTTCTAGAAAAAGTTTCAAATGCTGCAGCTACAAATTTCAAATGTGGTAACGGTTTTGGAGATTTCGGGGTTGATTTCGGTAAATATGTAGTTCAGTATTCACACATGTCCTCTCGGAACTGGAATCTAACAAACACAAACTAAAGCACGAGTGTTGAATAATCCAAACATGTATCCCCCTTTTTATTTCTACCCCCTTCAACAAAAATTAAATTCCACTTAACCAGCGTGCCATTCACGGTTACTTCACACTTTTCTGAAGCCTGCTAAAGATCTACTTTTGGTTACCGATTACGTATCCTTCCGCTACATGTAAACAAACACTGCCATGTGACTTATACGTGTTAACTGTCAAATGCTTTGTTTACTGTTTTCGGCTGTTTAAAGAATTTTGTCATTTCAAAAAAAAATTTAGTAAACACACACAAGTAGGCCTAACGTAACTTTTATTCCGCTTGTATTTATTTGCACTGGTACTTGGTTTTTGCTAGGTTTATTTCATTACTTACTTAAATCTATCTGGCTGGGGTTATGGCAAACAATAAAATCACAGAAACGTTAAATTCAACGTGTGCTCCCCTCGTCACGCGGCACACGTCCAATCGGTAGTGGAGTTCGCCCCCACACGCGTTGCAGCATGTCCCTGTCGACGGCCATCGCAGCTGTGGTAATGCGGTTTCGGAGCTCACGCAATGTTGTTGGCAATGGTGGCACGTAAACCTATCTTTCACGTACTCCAAAAGGAAGGAATCGCACGGCGAAAGTCAAGAGACCGGGGGCGGCCATCTGAACAGCGTCAAGTCATTCCGACCAGCGCCCAATCCAGCGGTGTGGGAGTTCACTGTTGAGGTAACGACGCACTTCTATGTGCCAATGAGGTGGAGCCCCCATCCTGCTGGAACACGAAGTTGTCTGAATCCTCTCTCAATTGTAGAAACAACGACAACTCCATGTCGCGATACGACACACTCGTCAGAGTGTTTTCAAGGGGAAAAAGAAAGACCCGTACACCGTCTGTGAGATTGCGCAGAAGACATTCAGTTTTGGCGAATCCCGTACGTGTTGCACAAAATCACGGGGATTTTCTATGCCCCATATCCGGATGTTGTGATGGTTCACCTTTCCACTCGAGTGAAACGCCGCTTAGTCACTGAACACCAGACGTGTGGCAAATTAGTCTTCCTGCATTGCATAGCTTCCTGCATGCGCTCACAAACTTCAAATCAGATGGCGTAATCTGCTGGATGCAAGTGTTGCAACATCTGTACGCGGTACGGTTTAAGTTGCAATCGTCGTCGCAAAATTTTCCAAACAGTTGGCTGAGAATGTCCAAGATCGCGACTTGCTCGGGTAGTTGATTTTCTTGGGCTGCGCGAGTTGATAGTATAAAATCCCCTGGCTATAATGTCTCCCTTATTATAACTTCCTGTAACACACTAACATTTTTTTTCTGTGTTACAGAGAGATGACGCATCTGTCGGGTGGGTGGCTCAGTTCTGTCCCCCCCCCCCNTCGCCAACAGCGACCCTCGTTACACCCCAGCTGCGCACTCATTTCGTATCACCCCGCACAAAACCAACACAAGTCTATCTTCGCTAACTAACAACTTACCCAACTTACTCCAGCCCCAAACCAGTCAGAGGAAATTACATTTATCCTCCGCGACTGTCTCACAGATTTTCATAGGCCCTCTCCGCTTTGCCTGTAACCATGGACACGCCTCTTTCGGGGTGTGTCCATGGTTACATTTGCGGCCATGGCACCGGACAACCCTGCTATAGCCGCGATGCATGCATCCCTTATAACATAAACCCGACCTAAGGCGTATAGGGCTTGCTCTGAGACGCAGCCCATTCTCCAACAGTCTTAGTTACTAACATGCATGCCGGAGGGCTTTCAGAACTGTCAAGGTGGTCACACTTGTGTAGCGGGATTCGAGGGCTCGCCAGATTAAAAATGCTCGTAACCTCCCTCACTCCCTCCACTGTTTCGTTAGAAACACCTGGTCACCCTCCGTTTCTACCTTTACACAGGCACCGGCGCAGAATGCTCTGGTGACCTGGTGATGCCCTTGGAACGCCCGCTGCACGGTAACAACCGATAAACATTTCGTATATTCCAAAACAAAACGCTTTCTGTTGCTTAGTCGGCATTTTGTGAACGGAGCTTGTGCTGCCACCTGGCGTGATAAAAGAAAGTTTAGACTCGCGTAAAAACATTGAGTTTTTCTTTTGTTTGGTGGTTGGCACGTACCTTTCAGATAAACAAGTTTTTTTAAAAACCGATTAATAATTTATAATAACCCCGTATTAGAATAAGCATTTAAAAAATTCGTTTAATTTGTAAATTAAAAATTTAAAAATCATTATTTTTGCTGTAACAAGTATGAATAATACTTAAAGTGAAAAAGTGTATCATTTTCCTGCTACTACTAGCGGTGCGAAACTTCCAGAGAAAGAGAGAGAAAGAGAGAGAGAAAGGGGGAGAGAGAAAGAGAGAGAAAGAGAGAGAGAAAGGGGGAGAGAGAGAGAGAGAGAAAGAGAGAGAGAAAGGGGGAGAGAGAGAAAGAGAGAAAGAGAGAGAGAAAGGGGGAGAGAGAGAGAGAGAGAAAGAGAGAGAGAAAGGGGGAGAGAGAGAGAGAGAGAAAGAGAGAGAGAAAGGGGGAGAGAGAGNAGAGAGACAAAGGGGGAGAGGGAGAGAGACAAAGGGGGAGAGGGAGAGAGACAAAGGGGGAGAGGGAGAGAGACAGAGGGGGAGAGGGAGAGAGACAGAGGGGGAGAGAGAGAGAGGGAGAGCGGCCAGCTCCGTCTATTAAAGTTTCTTCCTGGGTCGAAAAAAAAAACAATGTCACTCGGACCTACGCACGATAAATTGCGCTGATATTTTTTAATGTAACAATCAAATAAGTTTCCTTCGGTGATATATACCTAAAAATGTCAATATATCCATGGGCAAAGTTTAATTTATAAACAGCATACCCAGAAAATAGGTAAAAACAATATTTTAACCTGACTGTTTCTTACTAGCAGTTGCCAACACATCGCTGCTCTCACCGTTTTAAATTCGTATTTCATACGAAATAAATATTACAAGTTATGGAAGATACTTGGATAAAGTTTCATTTATTCAAGAATTCAATACTTCAAAGTTAATGACAGTGTTTTATATATTTGTGGTATACGTACAAGTTTTTGAAAAAAAAAAACGGGTTGACATGTTACTCCTAGGGTGATTTTTTAAAGGTTCGTTTCAAAACATCCGAATAAACCGTGAATGGACTAATACACAAATACGTAAACAATTTTAAATAAAAATAAAGTGTATAGCATTAGACACACATCTGAAATCCTAACAGACAAGAAGTGCCTGCAGTGAAATTATAGTTTTAAATGCAGCGCGAAAAAACATTCGGATGTGAGGAAACAATTACTTTAATTAATGTGAGAAATAAGTGACAAGATTATTAATTGATAAATTTTCCAAAATTTATTTCAAAAGGCAACAATCTGCAGAAGAATACCGACATCAAAGCATAAAACAAGTTTTCTTAATATTCAAGAGCCAACATTCTGTTTCTATACTGTCAGTATATTTAACGGTTTCGTGAGACCTTTTAGATAACGAACTAACCGTCATTTAACATTCACTATTATTTTTTAGCGTAATTACGAAATGGTAAACTGAAAATCTTGATTCGTACAAATTAAGTTACTTTAACAAGTTCTCTTTCAAATAGTGTGTATTGACGTCACATGAGCGGCATATTTAACTTTCTTTGGAATCCTGAGTACGGGCTAACCGCATAACAAGTTTCACAGAAATATAGTTTATGACTTAATAACACAGATAGTTATTTTGAGTTTTATCCTAAAGTGTAACTTTTGTTCGATATTGAGAGGTGCTTGCGAAATAAAAATATTAAAATTGCTATTTAGCTTGTCGTTCTTTCTTGAAGAGTCATTTTTCTCCATTGCCATACTATTTCCAGACTATGTCATAACGAAAAAGAATAACTAATATGCTGAAAATATAGGAAATAATTTCAGACTTAGTACTGGACTGTTGAGGGCGTTCCAGACTACTGAGGAGATAAGGTGCGGAGTGGAGACTGAGACACTGCGAAGGACCCGCCCTCGACAACACAGTTACCAAGAGAGACTGCTAGCACCCCTCGGCTGCTGCAACCCCTGTTCCGGGATCAATATACGGCCAGCGTAAACAAACACGAGCACCCCTCGTATCTACCACCACCCCCCTTTTTCTCTTAAGGCAATTCTAAAAGTGACGTGAAAAAATTAATTCTTATCGCAGATTAAGACCAAGAGCGATGAACAAGTCTACGAGGTGAAAGTATGCCATCGAAATAAGACTACGTGCCACAGCGAAGCTCTACAGCTGCTTAGGAGTTAAAACACACTCAGGGTGCATAAAAAGAAGGGCTGGGTAAATCATCCCCTCCCTCCAAAAACAGAAAAGGCTGAGAAAAAAAAGGGGGGGCCATGGAATTGACCCTCTCAAACTTTTTTTTTTCTTGTCTCAAGAAAGAAAAATTATTTACCTGCCAGGGAAAGCTATTTCCGTTCCTGAAGAGTAATAATGCATGATGGTTGACGAGACAAATCGTCCCCACGTACAAATTACTTCTTCAGATGTAAAGTACTGAATGGAAAAAACACAAGGCCACAAACGACTAAAATATACTATAGTGACTGTCAAAACTCAGGTAATCTGATGTACCGCAGAATTTCGTGTCGCCCTCGATATACTTAATACCACACCATGCATATAGTATGTTCACGACTGGAAGAGACTTCCTTGAAGCCCTGCTAAAGATTTACTTTCAAACCCATTTCGTATCCTTCCGCCAAAGGTAAACAAACGTTGCCATGTGACTGCCATGTGGCAGTCACATGGCAATGTTTACATTTCACTGTGTGTGTGTGTACATGTGTTCGTACATGAACGTACTGTTACGCTTGGCCCCGTTGAGCAATGCTAGCTAAGCAGAAGTAGTAAAGAGGCCAGAGACGCGCTTCGAGGGTTGCAACAACGATTACGCAAAGAGGGCACAGAAGTGCAAACACCACACGGAGAGTGATTGCGGCAACCGGCATGGAAATGCGCACAGGACGCGTGGCCTGCTGATCTAATGGCATTTGGGGTAATTAGAACAAACCCGCCTCCGACACTCAACGGGAACCAATCAGAGTGAAGTACGTCGATACACACGTGGGAGGGCGAGAAGAGTAATATAGTTGTCTGCGACCTAGAGAGGGGCTGTCTTCGCCGAACTTCCTACCAGACCACAGCGACACCAGAGGGCGGTGTCCGTCAACCGACTCCAGGGGACGAGGCTAAGGGTGAGTTCCTTCTACCATGTAATCTTCCTCCTAACCACTTTCCTCCGTCCATCCCTCTACCTCTACCGTTGGACAAGTCTATAATACCATTTAACTCGATGTATAACTTATTCATCAAGTATAAAGTAAAGTCTATATTAGTATTTATTATATTAACTCTTTTATTCTAAACTTAACCCAATTTCCTTATCTTAACCTATCTGTTATATATCCTAAACCAACCAATATAACAGTACCAATTATAAAAGTCATGTATATATTATTAATATATATTCCACAAGCGTAAAGTTTTTAATCTTGAGAATTTCACACAAAAGAATATGCTATGCTAGCGAAAAACATTTCATTCTATAAACCCAAAATGCGAGTATTTTGATGAATCGATAGTAGTTTTCTATTTACAATCGATTGTTAGTGACTTTCGATAAATTCCCATACATCGAAGGCAAGACCATCAGTATTGATCGAAATTGCTACAGACGTTAAAACGGCGTGGTGGTTGAGTCGGATGTTTCGCGCAATTGTAAAACGTTATTTAAAAATGGTTGTGACGGTTTTCGACAGGACGGCAGAGTTTGCGAGTGAAGGATTCTACGTCTTCGACAATGTGAAAACAATTCTTATGTGCAAATACTGCAACGTTAGAATAAAGTGGCAAAGGAAAGACACGTGCACGAAACACATAAAAACAAAAGAAATTAGAACTGAAAGTGAGCAGAAATTAAAATCGTACATCATTAAAAACCAAATAATAAAGAGCGGATATTAGTAAAACAAGACAATAAATGAATTATTATAGGTTAAACGAGATAATCGCAAAAATTCTCTGGCACGTGTGTCAACACCACATGGAACGAAGGTTAGTAAACAAATGGCCGCGTTACTTTCACCTTGAGCGTGATCATGTGACTATGCATGAAACGTTGAAATCTAAATACGTTAGCATCACGTCATTAATAATTGGCACAATAATATACAAGTCTTTTCGACACCCATTTGTAAGCGATAAATTAACAATTACGTTAAAACTTTGGAACTATTTCCTCTCTTTGTGCTGGCAACCTAACGGCATAACTGTATCCGCGCTCGCCGCTGTTTGTAATGTTATATGCATGTAGCTAATGGCTAAGGTGTTTCTTCAAAGGTTGATTTTCAAAAGTTTCTTCCAGTCGTGAACAGACTGTAGACTGGAGAGACAATACAGTAGTTTGTTTATAATCTATACGAGAGTACATATATCCCCCAAGAGAAGTCTGCCACTTTGTTGTAAAACGCTGATCTCCAAAAGTGCTGATCTCACACAAAGATTCCCCTCCCTCCACCCCCTTCGCCAGAACAAAATGTTTCATTCAAACCCTGCTTCTCTGTAATAGATATCTTGTAACATGCCTCGCAATGCGGCGTGTGCACACGAGTGCATTACATAATGCGGCGTGTGCACACGAGTGCATTACATAATGCGGCGTGTGCACACGAGTGCATTACATAATGCGGCGTGTGCACACGAGTGCATTACATAATGCGGCGTGTGCACACGAGTGCATTACATAATGCGGCGTGTGCACACGAGTGCATTACATAATGCGGCGTGTGCACACGAGTGCATTACATAATGCGGCGTGTGCACACGAGTGCATTACATAGGCGACGCCTGAAAACTGTTAAAATTTATTTCTTTCTTTTAGATTGCCAACCAATCATATATGTTGCGGCACTGTGAGGGGGCATGTCATACTTGCTCCTGTAACATTTTCAAATACAAATATAGGCAACAACTGCTATAATGTATTCACGGTAACTTCAAGATTTTCTGAAGCCCTGCTAAAGATCTACTTTCAGGGAGCTGATTATGTATCCTTCCGCAGTATGTAAACAAAACATTGCCATGTGACACCTGTCACACGTTTTGTAAACAAAAACAGAGCCACGTGGGAACTGTCAAATATTTTGTTAACAGTGTCCATGTGGGAACTACCAAAATTTCTTTTTGAAGAGAAACAATGCCATGTAATCTTAACTGTCATATACTTTAATAAAATTCTCCAAATGTCTAAAATATGCTAATCAATTTAGCAAAATATTGTAATACATACAAAAAGGTAGATTTAAGTATATATCGGAACTGTTAATTATATAATTGAATTAAAGTTTACTTATTGTATTAAGATTTATTTACATGTTTGGTGTAAGGAAAAAGTTAAATTTTACATAATAAANAATAAAATTCTCCAAATGTCTAAAATATGCTAATCAATTTAGCAAAATATTGTAATACATACAAAAAGGTAGATTTAAGTATATATCGGAACTGTTAATTATNGCGCAGCACTACGTTGTCACGTAAAATCTTCGCCCGTAAAACCGACTTTACAGGCAACCATTTTTTTTTTTGCTGTTAAGGATTGCAAAGGGAATTACGTAACGGAAATATTCAAATGCCTTTCTATATTTTGCAAGTTTATTTAAAACTTACAAAGATAAACTGCGGACATAACAACGCTAATACTAAAATTACATCTTAACCTAGAATTATCTTATTAGTAGAAAGGATGTGTTACGTTAGTTTTATAACCACAATTCAGCGTCTCCAATATCCAATATGGCGTGGTTATACTTCTGAAAAAAAAAAACTTGCCCAAACGGACAAGATGGAGTGTATGAGTCCGCTGGACAGACACTGAAATTTATTTAATTTCAATAAATAACAGTGAAATATTTACCCACGAGTGCTACGTAAAAATGTAAATATATAGTTTAGCAATATTAACTTTACAATTATGGCATTAAATTTATACATATTAATATTTAACCCTCGAACTATTTATTTTCAGCTATAACCAACATGTTTCTTCAAAATCCGTTGTTAATTCGTACGGACTTAACAAATTATTATAATTTATTGAAAAAATATACTTAAAACTTATAACAACCAATTTATATAGTGCTTCAGTGCTAAAAGCAAGACAAAACCTTTTTCCATATATAATTTTTTTATAACCAATGGAACATGTAACTCCTAGGGTGATTTTTCAAAGGTTTTTTTCAAAAGTATCGAAGATACCGTGAATGGATTATAGATGTAACGTTAGACAGCTACATATGGGTTACACAAATTTATGTAAATGAAACCCGAACGTGACAAATTTGCAAAGAAGTCACAAATGCCTCTGGTTACCTACTACAATCCATTCACGGTTACTTCCAGTTTTTCTGTAGCCCTGCAAAAGTTCTACTTCCAGGATATTCCTCCGCCTCATGCAAATAAAGCTCAACCCTAGAAAATTACACCGAAGGGACTACGCACCGCATTCCTGCGCACTCAATTCAATATAATTTTGCGTGAGAACTATTTCTTACGAAGCACTACAAACACGCCTATTTTCTCACTGTTTTTATTCATATTAATTATAATGTATACTTGAAATATAAATAAAATTTCAATTTAATTACAAATAAGGTACTTTTCCGCCCTTTCATGTTAAGTATAAAACGCTTGTGATACATAATTATGAAACATCCTAACAAGTTACACATGGGGTGGTTTTTCAAAGGTTTGATTCGTAAAGTGTAAAGAAACCTCTAACAGACTATAGTCTGAGTAAATGTCTCCTAGAAACAAACCCTGCACACTGCTCGTACCTCCCCAGGAGCTATTGATCTGCGGAGTGTCGACGTGCGACACGCAGAACTGGAGCCAAGACTAATAAAAAGTTGGCAAGTAGAAGGTTACATTTCAGGTCGTACGGTTCTGTACATAACATTTTCAGGCGGCGATAGAACCTAGAGTTTATCAGACCACACCGACCGCTTTTGATTGTAAGCTCGCGTAGGGTTTACCAGACGTCCGGCAAGAGGACATGTCCGGCTTTTTTTTTTACTTGATAAGATATAGTGCTTGTCTACTGAATACAGCTACATCAAGTTTTGTTGCGCAAGAATTGTCAACATTCGTTTAGTTAATCATAAAAATAACGTACGTATGTTCTCTGGTTATCCCTGGAAATTGTGTTTTGCCATTTTTTAATTCAGTTTCTTATTTAGATTAATTTTTCATACTGAAGTTGGTTTTAAAATGTTAGATTTAAGCAAAATTCTATTTTCCCGGAACTTAGATTTCATATTTTATGTTAACTGGTAACGGGAAGATTATTTTGTGTTATTAAACGATTTGATAATCTTTTGCTTGAAATGCTAGAGATTTTATGAAACTATTATTTTCCAACATTGTTTAAGGTGAACTATAAGCGAAAAAAATGAATGCACGTTTCTGCAGCATATATGATTTTGCGGCGATAAGGAAATTGCATTGTCCTTTTTAACGAAAAAGTCCTCCTTTTCCAAAGTAAATGTCGTTTTCTTTATCACGAGTGTGTGGTAACCCTTACTTTCAGCTCATAGTTCAGTAGTGAGGGCAGAGACTGAGCTCAGACCACCGAGGACTATTCATCACAATATACACAAGGACAGACACAGGGAGGGGAGATAAAGGGAATCTGCCGCGGGTACAGCAGGGGTCTCTAATTAGCGGCAGAGTTTCAGTTCCTAATCACCTACACAGTTCCAACGTGTTCCCCTCGACCCTTTCCGGCAGCATCAACCAGCAGTTTCCGTTGCGTGTCGCTACCAACATTTCATCCGGTGGTCGGGAGTCCGTCATCGCCACGGACCGTGACCAACCAAAATGGATCAAAGTCGAGGGCACCCACACTGTTTACACGCTTTTCATGACTTCACTCGGGATGACCACAGCAGTGCTTCTCATGTGTCATTGCAAAGTGTGAAGTATACTGTGAAGTTTGGTTCAAGCGAAGCACGCTATATCGATTACAGCGATCTTATTTTTCACTTCAACACATGCCGAATGATATGAAAAAAAAACCTGTTCAATTAACTAGACTTAGAATATGAATTGTTTCAGCAAACACATTTGAAGGGATGGACTCAAATACGTTACCAAAAATTACTACCATATATTTCTCTTAAACCCATCAGCTCTAGTCCATTTATCGACGCAGAGTACAAAAAATGAAATTTTTTTGTTTCAAGCAACCAGAAATCTCACGAATTTTTGAAGTAACCTAATTAAACAGAAAATAAACAAAACAGGACTTAAGTAATAATTTTAAAATAATGTTTTTATTGTGAATATAATTTTCTCGGCTTGATCGTAGTATTTTTAGAAGAAAAATAGCCCGTCATTTACCTAAAATACACAAGCAAATAACGATTTTCCTATATCGCAGACACATTAAACACAAATTCAAATGGTTTTAAACATAAATCAGCGTCTTACCATCTCCCGCTAATAGGCACAAATACCATGCACGTACCACTTTTCCTTTAAGTCATTAAGGAAGCTATGCGCCCCTACAATTTTACTGTTGAAATATTTTTAGGCAAAAATATCAGAGTATTACGATTGATTAACAAGTCTGTGAATAGTGATTTGTATAACGGAGACATTACACCTATGAAGCCGCAGTTGGTTATATCCCCCTTCGTTAAGTAAAAGAGGTTGCCACTCAACGTTTGCATGAAACTTCGCAACACTATTCTGCAAACGATTTGTTAAGGTAAATTTATGAACCAGCACATCTAAACTAACAGAAGAGGTCTTCTGTTAGTGCCCATTCGGGAATTTAAAAACAGAAGGCTAGCGATCAATTTTATTGCAACCTACGTAACGGATGTCCCCGATAAAAGCAGAGTGGCGAATTGTTGAGTTTCGAAATGTATATTCGAACATGATGCTGCGTGCTGGAAGTACCATCCTACCCCTTCCCCCGGGCGCCTACCACTAGTTGGCAGCTAGGATGTCTCACACGACTTCAAGACGAGTCCGCAGTTTTGGTACGACGACACGGTACGTGAAGCTGTGCGTTTGTCCGACTGACAGAACACACCCGGTGGCAACCAACACACCTTCCAGGAGGTTTTGTCCTCCCGTTTAAGAAACGCCTCGATGCTCTGTGTTACCAGTGGGCGTGCGTGTATGTGGGCTCTTGTAATGGTTAGCGCAGGAATAAATACAGCACTTAACTCCGCCGATCAGTGTGTTTGGGAGTGTTGAGAACGGTGGTGCCCGACTTATGCCTGTTGATTCGGCGAGCTTATTGCTGTCATTGGCAGCGCGGAGACTGCTACCTGGCGTGTACTTTAAGCGACTGCGGAAGTCATGAATGCTCCTAAGTCCCGCAAGGCTCTATGTCCATTATTTATACATTCACTTGTTTCTAATACAGTCCTTACTTTTACGATAATCACTTGTTTATTTCGATTTTGTACCTTGTTATTCTTGTTAATTTCAGGCTCTTTTCCCTCAGTCAAATAATTTTGTACTAGTTTTTAATTTTACATTAGTGTTGGGGGTTTTGGATATTTTCCCCTATTTATATGTATTTACCGGTTTTTTCTTTTTCCATTTCATTGGCTCGCTTTACCTGTCCGGCTCTGTGCAAGAACGATATATATTCGTTGGTACACATGTTGTATTTTTATTTTTACTGTTCCTCTGTTGCATTCGCACCTTTGTAAAATTTGTCATGTTTAATAAAGAAAATATAAAATCAATCAATCAATCATGAAGGTTATCTTGGAAGAGTGCTGAGGAATCTAATCCAACTAGGCCTCGGTGTCTGGGGGGGGAGGGGCGGGGGGTACTTCACGAGAGACTGGTGCACCGATCTAACAGTATAATGTTTAGTATGAATATAAATTTGTTAATACGAATAATTTAATAACTGCCAATGTAATAGGATAATTTAATAATGGTTTATCGTTTGCACTCCTCTTAACTATAATACAGTGCGTAGCAGTACATTGTGAAAGAAATAGTTGTGTACAATGTAGTATATTATATCGAAGAGCAAATTATATTTAGCTCTTATCTAATTACGACCTCAAGCCCTTCACAAACCTGGCCACCGGGCAATTTTAAGAAATGCCCTGGCCTGACATTACTGCAGTTTAAATGAAAAGACACTTAATAAAATTTGCTTGTAAGAGACTTCACACCGCACGAAAAGTTTTCATACGATCTTGCGGAACTGTTAGACTTGAGAATTTGTAACTGGTAAGATATCTATTTTATGACAAATTTCGCTCTTAACGCGTGGAAAAGATTAAAGAAGCGGCGGAGTTTCCTTCCTGTGCAGGTATAAATATACTCTTAAAGAAAACAGGTTTATAATTATATTGTCTTGACATAAAAATACATTTTTAACGCAATACAGCACATTAAAAAAACCAACAACTTTTTTTTAGTAACCAACCACCTACAAACAGCCTACAACTTCATCGAAAAAAATTGGTTCTCGCCTTAATCACGAAACGGTGGAATTTAAACAACATTGTTGATGCTGTTGCCTGAAAAGTTACCAAAACAAAGTTCTAAGTTGGGAAATGAAGCCAGTATGATTTAACGAAGATATATATATAAAATATATATATGTGTGTGTATAGTGATGAGAGTAACCAAGAACATGGGATGTCCAGGTCAAAATGCTTTCGGATGTTAACAAGACTGTTCAAATAAGTTTCGAAAACTGTCAGATGGTCAAATAAAAAAAAAAGAGTTTCTGCTGTCAGTGAGAGTTAAATAAAAATTCGTCTTGAAGTTATGATAGTCCAAATGATTTCAGGTGCGGAAACTATTTCTAGATTAATACCTGTAAATCATATAATATTTCGCTTCAGGCCATGTGTAAAATGCATGTTTAGTTTAAATAAACTGTTTTTTACTGGGTTGAGGTAAAAATAAATATTTTCAGTAATTCCGAAATTAGGATATACGTATGAAAACTAATTGGAAAACCCCACAATAAATTCAGACATTACTTATAGTCGATTCACGGCTACTTCCAACTTTTCTGAAGCCCTGCTAAATACTACTTCCACGACATTCGTCCGCCTCATGCAAACTAAGCTTAACCTAATCTAGAAAATCACACCAAAATGACAACACACCGCATTCATGCGCACTCGCTGTAATAATATTTTTCATAAGAACTATTTCTTACTAGACTTCACCTACGCCTATTTTCTCCCCGTTTTATTCATATTATAAATGAAATATTGTCATTTTTATATAAAATATGAATACATTTTAATGTAATTATCAAGGGTTTGATTCAAAAAATGTGAAGAAACCGCGAATAGACTATATATAACCTGGTACGTGGCAAACTATGAATCGCACGTTTGTTCAAAACTTAGTCGTATGTATAACGCGCACTGTGCCTCGATGATCGTATCAGCACAGTAAGTTCCGCGTGACGTCATAAGCAGCGAGTTCCACACGCGTACTCCCTCCCCCTCACCGCCCGTCCGTACAGCTATTTCATTGCAGACTTTCTGAAATCAACCTTGGAACAAAAAAAAATCCCTGCCTGCAACTGCGTAAACATTTCTTAATGAAAACACTGGCTGGCATATCTACGCCAGTTACGTTGGCAGCAAATTTTCCAAAGCAGTTTCTGTGCCAACGTTTTTATTCAGAGAGTAATGTTTAAATTGGAGGGCTATGACCAATGAAATGTTTCCGTGTGATCTTTCACTTTTTACTCGCAATAAAAATTGGCGTAATATAATTTTTTTCGCCCCATGTTTTTTTTTTTTTACGTGTGCAATGATTACTGGTCCACGCCATTTAATTTTTACGTGTTGAGGGCGCATACACAATAGCCAGAAACAGAGCTTTCAACTGTTTTCAATCGTGAGCAATGTCTTAACTAGTCGCACAACTTTCAGAACGCCACGAAAGAGAGACGTTAATTTGCACGAAATTCAAACGTGTATTAGGCAACCCTGGATAGATCATCTAGTAGTCAGTCTTAACTTGTCAATCACACCACGTGACGTCACAGGAGAAACTGCCTGTCATTCTAGCGAAATAGTCTTTTCCACACATTAATCTGCCAGTGCGAATTCCTCGCTGATGAAACCAGTTCAGCAAGAATTTATTCTTTCCTGCAGATCGGCTGACAAATCCGCAAGTTTTAAAGTGATCGCATTGTAGACGTGAAAGGAGTCACTTCTTCCCTCCAGAAAATTGCCGTTTCTGAAGAGTTTTAAGGCGTCCGATAATAAAGGAAAATTGTCATTTCATACCGATGTTTTGGAAGACGCGACTGTACTCCAGGTGTCCGTGCATCGAGGTGCAAACTACTCGCCAAACGCAAGTGGCACTAAGAACAAGGAATATTTTACGTGTTCTCGGACAAATCACGCTTTTGCTTACTTAGGAGTAATATAATGGCCGCTTCTATCGGCAACTTGCTGCGAGACCTCATTAGTGCAGTCGTGTGTTCACTACAGCGTATAAATGTCCAACTTATATTTTCTTATTGTGAAATTGTAAATTGCCTATAATATGTCGGTAAACCTGTTCGACGACTGACTGGTGGATATTTTAGGTTAAGTGGTTACGATAGTGTTGTTCACGACAATAGACCTTATATTTAACGAAATTAAAATCTAATATAAAAATGGCTATAACCTGTTTTTTTTTTCCTGCAAGTCGTTTGGTGATTCGGCGTTCAGGAGCCCGGTTGGTTGGAATCCGACAGTCAGTCTACGTGAAATATCCACACTGTTTATTACTTACATGGAAATATTTATTTTTAAAAAGTGACTGAAGGGTAAAAAATGGTAGATAGGAAAAAAATTTACCAGGGTCTCAAAAGTGCTAACTTTACCGTGAACAGCATATAGGTAGTGTAGCCTATGTGCTAGGTACTCTTTGGTAGCAGCGGTGGGTCCTGGGCAGTTGCAACAGCGCCACTTTTGTTAGTTATTTCATACCACTCAATAACCCATCATCAAAAGTTCACGATTCCTGACGATAAAAAGTTATCTGCAATACGAGGGTGGCCACCCCTGTTATTTTCATTACTGGAGGAGGTAGTAAGAGTTTGAATGTTTTATGTTATCGGGATAATGTTCGTAGAGATTTAATTTAATTTCACAGTTTCCGATGTTTCGCAAAAAAATATAGTTTAAAATATATATTACTCAGGGAATTTAAACCTCCCCTAGTTTCCAATTTAGGTAGAAAGTGTCCTGTATAATTTCCACTTGATTTTGTATAAGGAATCACCTCGCGGACTTTGTAGGTATAAGTCAGCCCCATTCTGTAGTGGGCCATAATTACAGGTAAAAACGGGCTTTTTTTTTTCAGTTCCTGAAAATGTAAAGTTTGACATTTCTTGTTTTTGGAATCAATCCATCTGCTGTCGAGGTAACCTTTGAACGGCTGTGGTTTAACCTCGATTTAAAGTAAGATTAACAGACGAACCACTACGACTTCCATGAACGTCGTAGCTCTCAAAGTGGGGATGAGCTCTAAACGGACATTCGGTGTGACAGACATGGCACGTGTCTATCAACGGGAAAAAAAACAAGTAATTGCCTGGGATACGGCAATGTGCACTATCAATTCGGCCAGCGCTTGGCTTGCAGACAGCGAGGCCACGCGGATTACTGCAATG
>NQII01002312.1:228726-243519 GCA_002778355.1 Clitarchus hookeri
ACTATTCCATCACACGCTACATTGATTTAATTTTGAAAACTTTCACAGAAATGCAATATCCTCCGTACACACGAAATATGAAACTATGAGAATTAAGCCAAACCAGTTAAAATTGAGCGACAGATAGCTGATAATACGATAGCTGATTTTCACCTAATTATTTGTAATACCCACTGAATGTCGAGAATTGCACTGCCATTAGTCACTTGTTCCCAGTTCACTTGCTTGATTTGGCAGTCGGCAGTAGCTTAACTGACTTCAAGTGAATGTTTTTTCACTGATTGATATCACTGATTCGCGCCTAGAGTGTAGTCTTCCGCTGACATGGCATGGCAAGCCTCGTATTGTGACAAAGGTAGGTAGTTCGATCCCAGTGAAGATCAATATTTTGGTGTAAAATTTTTAAGTTACCACTATATTCCAAGACGGCAATCGAGAACTACTGGATGGCTGATTCTCAAGGTCATCCAACTGGTACACGTTTACAACTCTGGATAACAGGTACCGGACTTGGTTAAGGCACGATTGCAGCTCTTATGCAAAATTTCTTCGTATTCGTGTCAATTTTAGTTTCAGAGTAAATATAAAGAATTTCTTACTACAGAAAAATTATATTTTAAAGCTGTTTACTATTTTTATACTTAACTTTACTAAGAGTTATTTAGTAGTTATAAAACTGCAAGGTCGCATTATTTTGAAGTTTATATTATGCTATTTGGGACAAAATTCTACATTGATAGTTCGGATTTCACGTTTTTACTACAGCAAGGCAAGTGGCTAAACTTCAATAGTAGCATTATATAGCTATATATGGGTGCATCTGAGGTAACTGGCACGATGTATATTTTACAAAACAGAGGTTTTGACATTGTCTTATTGTATTTTTCGCGTTTTTTCCGGGTTGCAAAGCACTATACACTATACAGAATAATAAGCAATTTATCCAGTAGGAAAAGGATACTATGTGCCATCATGGCATTGGGGTAAACAGCACTCCTGTAAATTTTCATATGCGTGACATAGCGCCATCTGCTTCTAAGGCACTGACATAAAATAGAATTATCCTTTACAACATTTCTATAACTCGCCACGGCAGCGATTCATTGCCGCATCTTCGCCACACGTCCAACGGTCTGGCAGAAGACGGGATCGGCGAGATTCCCTCCCCCCCTCGAATCGATGGGCAAACAACACTGACCACCCTTCCCTATCCTCAATGAGCGTGGGTCGACGACGGCAGGGCTGTCCACGTCGCACGCGTGCGGCGTAAACCTCGGTCCGTAAACTGCCTGTTACAGCAGCCCAAGGAGTCTTCACAACATCGTGACGTGGCAAAAAAAAACTGGTAAATTACGCCGAGCATCGCTGATGCATAATGACGGACGTCGACAGCATCCCTCGTCACGCACGTGTCGGCAACATGTCTGCCACAAGTCACGGCTTTAAAACCACGATTAAAAAAAGGACGAACAACTTTGCTAACGGAAATAACTGCGAAAAAACATTACTGTTTTATCATGGTGGTATAGTTGGAATGTATCCATTGCCGACACAGTCCAATCATACCAACATAATAACACCAATAATGCCAATACACTTCAAAGATAAAACATTACTGTTACTTGGATGCGTCTGTAAACAGCTGTAAGTATGGAGTGTGGGTGAAAGCGGAAGACGCACAATTCCAGTGTTAAAATCCGACAGACAGCAGCCCACGAGCAAAATTAGCAAATTCGATCGAGTCCTCGATGGAAATATACAACAAACATCACCAACTGGAAATCATGTTGACCCCACCCGCTTCTGCGGTCGCCAAACTAAAATTTTGTAACATGCAATAACAGTGAGCTTGCACGTAGAGTTGAATGTAACCCAGATTAAAAGACAGTAAAAAAGTGAAAAGTCGTCTAGGCAGGGCTGACATAATAGTATGATAGAACTAACAGTTTAACACATCCGTGCGTGACAATCGTTAACAGGCAATAAGTATGTATACGCAGTTTCCAACACACTAAGGAAGTGCAGTAGTGAGTGGTTCATTTATAGTCCACCTGCTTTCAACGTGGAAGATGGGAAGGAGGAAGGTGGTTACATGAACAACTTTTTCACAGTTAACAGCGAAATGTTACCCATTCCGGCAAATGCGGTATAGCAATGTTAGAGATGTTTACTGTATCTACCAGCCTTGGGTGGGGGCAACCAAGGCTGGTAGATACAGTAAACATTTATTTGAATATTAAAAATGGCATTAGCACCCAGCCTTGCCGCGAACTCGATCCCAGGACTCCAAGCAGCGAAAGCTAAGAGTCCCAACCTACTGGGACACGGAGGTCGGCTGCAGCAGGGGTAGTGTAAAATACGAGTGTCGACCTAAATTATTTCCAGGGAACAAGCGACAGGTTCGGCAGTAGTTTCGCGTATGGCCGATTGAACGTTGTTAGGGCACCCTGGTTCCTTCTTAAAAGAACTTTACGTAACATCTCCTTTAAACTTTCCTGCTAGAGATTTAAAGACTCTTCCAGCGATTACCGTGAGTTACCGTGAGTCATACAACTCTTTTCACCGTCTGAGCTCGGTAAATAAATGACAAAGATTTACAGTCACTCAGTGAAAGAAGTACACCAAGTACGAACTGACAGATTGGAAATGAATATTCCCACTACATGAAAATTACTGGTAACCCAGTTTACTTAATGCATTACATGTCCAGCTTGTAGGGTCTATTAAGATACGCACCCTTTCTATGATTATAACTGCATACAATGGAAAACACTAAAACAACTGCAGATTGACAGCCACAGTGAAAGTGGTGCAATGCCCAATACATAACCCCCCCCCCNNTTCCTTCCCGTGGACTACCAGGCGTGCTCACGCATTCTGAACCACGCATACCTTCGTTCTGTGTATGATGGCAAGCATTGCATTCAAGTACGCTTTCGTAAATCAACCCGCTGGTCGGCCGGTTTTCTCGGGGATCTCCCGTTTCCCCTGCCCTTGCATTCCGGCACTGCTCCATACTCACCTCATTTCGCCCTCGTCGGCTCTCAAGACCTCGATGGAGCCGCCCAAATCTCTTCACTCCCCCTTTCCCCTCCCGTTCGCCATAGATCCGCTCCTGCTCCAGACCACATGCATTTGATGGCGCGAGACTGCCCGGTAGTAGAATGACGTACGAAATACACAGGTGCACCGCACTTCTACACAGGTAACAATCACTTTACGCGTTTTTTGCATCGTAGACGTAACGGAATACGTCCTAAGTTTTTTTATTTTTAAACGCACTTTATGCAGCATTGGTGGGTGTGTGCATGTAAGGCGACAAGTTTGGCCAGCCCTGCGCGGAGAACACTGCTAGCAGCTGGAATGCAATTACCACATTACCGGGAACAGGCTGCCAATCAGCGGGGTCGGGGGTGACTAATGTCGTCCAGAGAGACTGTCGCGGCGACAAGTCTTCCCTGTCAATCCCTCGACACGCGCCGACGAGTCCCATGTTTTTTTAATTCCCATCACCCCGTCCCCGCCACCCTATCCAATCACGGCTTGTTTTAACGATGCCCGTCCTGCCAGCAGACACCGAACCTTTGTTGTACAGGCATCGCATCGTCGGCAGACAACCGTCAACTCATATAAGTCATCGCTATGCGGTGCATGCACATCACACTCCACAAACATGCAAAACAAATGAAGGGCGTGTTGTAAAAACTACACTCCATATTATACACAACTCTACTAGTGTTTATAGGATGCTGTTTTATCTGAGTTCACAGTTTGGATTTATTGTGCGTGTAACACGCAAGAAAAAAAATATAAGTCCATTAAAAAAAATTGTGAAATCATATGTACTAGCTTTAACGTCTTTTTATTTGCGAGTGGAACATAATGAAGGTTCATCACGTCAAAACTGAAGCTTGCAGGTAAGGTAATAAATGTTTTAAGCACAATAAAGGGCAATGCTACGATTTTTGCAAGCTTCGCGAGCAAATAATTTGTCTCATTGCGGCCTTTGTTTACCTTTTCCTTGCGATGTCATCACTGTTCAAAATTACACATACCTAGACGTGCGCAGGTTTGCGAAGATATGGATGTCTTGATTATAAAATTTAAGTAATCTGAATTAAATTTCGTAACTTCTTTAAAATAGAAAAATTTTAAAAAAGTTACGTCTTTCACAACGAACTATTACTTAATATATTTAAGTCCTCATTAAAATAATAAACCATTAAACCATGGCCTATTACATAAATCCTACTAATATTATAAATGCGAAGTCACTGTATGTGTGTGTGTGTGTGTGTGTGTTACCACTCAGCTCCATAACGGCTGAAAGAATTTTGATGAAATTTGGTATGGTAGGTACTTTAGGTCCTGGAACAGAACATAGGGTACTTTTTATCCCGGAAAATTGTATGGTTCCTGTGGAATAACAACAAAACTTAATTCTGCAACGGCTGGGAACGTGAACGAAATATGTTTTTCCTCTGGCGTCCAAGTTTATCACCCATGGACCTCTGAAATGGCTTAACGACTGCTATCAGTCGATAACAACCGGGACAGAATATTTAACGTGCCCTCCGAAGCCCGGAAGCGCTCAGATGTTATGCCACTAAACGGTCACCCATCCAAATGTGTGCCGCTGGGAACGTTGCTTAATTTTGGTGATCGATTAAGATCCCTCAGCCAAGCGCAAAAAGTAGTACCTACGTAAACTTATTTCTAAGCTCAACTTGATGAAACTCACGTTTTTATTTTCATACATCGACGATGGAAAGCGGAAATGTGGTAACTACGCGAAAGTTGCACAGATACA
Source organism: Clitarchus hookeri (assembly GCA_002778355.1). Classification (NCBI taxonomy): domain Eukaryota; kingdom Metazoa; phylum Arthropoda; class Insecta; order Phasmatodea; family Phasmatidae; genus Clitarchus; species Clitarchus hookeri. The sequence goes on from NQII01002312.1 coordinate 233,537, forward strand.
CTCCAAAAACAATACTCTACTTCTTGGCTATCTGGTAAAAAATATTTCCTTCCTTTTGGGTTACCGTAATCAGTCAAAAACCTATGCCAACATAGTATAATTTTAAATTTCTGTTTTCACATAAATGAATTGTCTTTTCTTAATTTATTTATTAGTGTATCACTGTAAAACTGAATTGTACCCGGACGAAGCCGGGCCGGTTCGCTAGTACATTATATAAATCAGGCTTATAGTCTATTCGCGGTTTCTTAACATTTTTTTTTTTAAATCAAAACTTTGAAAAATTACCTCATGTATGACGTATTTAGTTATTTTCTAAATATGCCATGCATCACCAGCGTTTTATATTTCTGTTAACATAAAAAGTATCTAATTTCTCGTTAAATCGAAGTTTTACCTACATTTTATTTATAAAGTATAATATTTAATTTGTAATAAAGAAGAATAAAAAGGAAGAGAAAACATTTGCGTTGGTAGCGCCTAGTATAATGTATTCACGGTAACTTCAAGATTTTCTGAAGCCCTGCTAAAGATCTACTTTCCAGCCCATTTCGTATCCTTCTGCCAAAGGGTAAACAAACATTGCCATGTGGCAGTCACATGGCAATGTTTACATGCAATGTTTACATTCCACTGTTTGTGAGTACATGTGTTCGTACATGCACGTACCCATCATAAAAGTAATGTATATATTATTAATGGATATTCCACAAGCGTAAAGTTTTTAATCTTNAGTCTTCAGCTCTATATCAGAGTGTAGCAGTTGTATTCATTATCTCCGACGCCTAGGTGGATCACGAGAGACCACAGCACTCTTACAGGAGCACCTCGGTCTACCGTCGCAGTCACCTTGGGCGCACAAACCGTCTTCGAACTGCCCTCTAATCTGTGGAGCTGCCAACAACCGCTGTAGCTCGCTAAATTACCAGGGACATTGGCAATAACACACAGAAATAAGAGTAAAGCATTGTGTTTATGCTTACGCTAATCCTTTTTACGTTATTCCACAGCCACGCACACCCAGAGATAATTTAGTAATTCAGCGACGCGAAGTTTCTTTAAAGTGGAGACATTCCACCCCCGACTTTCCCAAAGGTGCTAAGCCTATATTACACGATACCTGCAGCCGTACTTGGCCTTGTACAAGCTTCTATAAGGCCTGGCGCACGAGCCGGTGTACCAGCCGCCATGCAAGCCGCCATGCAAGCCGCCATGGAAGATTCATATTACAAGACCGCAGTTCGCGTACTCGCATGACACCCTCGGTGGGTGCGCAGCGTGTGTTGTCTAGTAAACATGAACCCCATTCGTAGAACTGCTACCAGCCAGTACCTTAAAAAAAAACTAGCTAGTACATCTTAATATTTCTGTATTACTGATGGGCTTCACGTCAGTTCATTGTCTACTGGTGTAGTTTAAATAATTTCTTGAAAATTATATGAAGTTAAAAAGAGTACGAAAGTGTTATTTTTAATTTTGACGAGAATTATTAACAGTTTTCAAAATGTAGTTTTGTTCTTCACGTACCAAGTTGTTATCCGCATGTAATATTTAATTTTAAAAAATAGCGTGTCCGACGGACTTTATATATAAGATGATTCACAGCACCCGTATCACCCCTTGTTCAGGAGAAACACGCCACCGGGGGTTCGCGAAAAAAAGAAAAAGTGTGATAATTATACCCTATACGAAGCATCGATTGGTAGTGATCCCATTCTCCCGAACATACAGTAGGTAGGGATATGGAGGGTGAGCTTTGAAATTGCAAAAGGGAATGTGGGTCGTATAAGGTATCGTTTGATAGATCGTCTGAAAGGAAATTTTTTACGTGCATAGTTTACACACAATGACAATTTATCGCAAACGTGTTTTTCTTACTACAATGGAAAGGAAACCAACTAAACAGGTTTTTCTTCTGGCGTGCATGCCTAGTTTATGTACAATCAAAAGGACTTCGGGTGTGTTGTAAATACCGGTATGGTGAGAACTACCGTGAACTGGGAACACTCATTCGCACACATCACTATTCATAAGTGTTCTAAATATCGACCATCATACATAAGAATGCTCTCCGACTTACATTCGCGGTTGTTCGGCGGACCTCAGCACAGCTGAGAGATCCACATGCTGCTCTTATTCTGTCTTTCGTGTTCCCTCGTTGTTGGACGCACGCAGTAAACTATGTCTTTAATTCTTCCCCACAAAAAGAAGTCATTTGGGGACAAGTTTGAATAACGTGGTTGCCAAGCTACAGAGCTCATTCGTCCAACCCACCGTCTGTGGAATAACATGTCCGCAACTAGCCGAGCTCTGCGTGTTAAGTTAGCAGGACGGCCATCCTGTTAAAGCCACAGTGTTAATCGCAGAGCGAGAAGGACATCGTCGATCAGCTGATACAAAAGATTATCTACGATGTCTGCATAAGCTGCACCATTCAATTGCTCTTCCAAAAAATATGGTCCTATGACACGATGTCCGAGACGGCCACACCAAGCATTAATGCTCCACACATGCTCGTTATCCACTTGACGGAGCCAATTTGAGTTGACTGCAGACCAGTAATAGGCATTATGTATGTTAACGTCATCATTCTCTTGAATGTGGCCTCATCAGTCCACAAAATGCCGCGATGGACAGCACGGTTCTTGCTTAGGTACCAGTTGCAGACATCAATGCGCTTAGGGAAGTCATTATTCCCAAGTTCTTGTTTGCAGCTGTACATTGTACGGATGTAAACGATTGTCAGCGAGGATTCTCCACACTGTACTTTGAGACAAACATGAATTGCAGCCAATCCTCAGTGTACAATCATGAGGATTAACTACCATGGCAGCAAGTACATCAACAGCAGTCTCGTCTCTCACAAGTCGTCTGATGCGACGTTTGTTGCGTGTCGGTTGCACTAGCCCGATTGTGCGCAGGCGACATACAAGACGCTGGAAAACGAGTGATTGACGCGCTGTGGGTATCTCTGCATACAAACTGGCAGCAGCTCTGCAGTTCCGACGACATTCTAGTATCATCAGCATGCCAAATGCTTCGTTTGTAAACGGCACTTCATTCAGAAAGCAACATCACAGACAGAAAGTCTGACACTGAAACAACACACACGATTAATGGTTGCAATGTAAACCGAATGACTGTCTGAATGAACGAACTTTCGATTGCCAGTTAACTTTTACGCAAAACCTGCAGTTCCTGTAAGTGGTAGATGGCTTATCTGCTTGCTGCTTAGTGCTGTGTTATTCTCCGCGTTTGCTCGGAAACAANCTGTCTGAATGAACGAACTTTCGATTGCCAGTTAACTTTTACGCAAAACCTGCAGTTCCTGTAAGTGGTAGATGGCGTATCTGCTCACTGCGTAGTGCTGTGTTATTCTCCGCGTTTGCTCGGAAACAGTCTGCACGAGTCCATGCAGTAAGGCACACGGGTCACTGCTAATATCAAAGCGAGTATCTCACTCCAACAGCAAATACCGTAATGGCGCACATTGTGTATCTGACGTGCATATTTTACGCACAACCAATGATAAGTGCATAAACGCCACTGTTATTATTAGACTGTTTCTGAACAAAAACGGAGAATAAGGTAGCACTAAGCAGCAAGCAGATAAAACCATCTACCACGTACAGAAACTGCAGGTTTTGCATGCAAGTTAACTGACAATCGAAAGTTCGTTCATTCACAGAGTCATTCGTTTTACATTGCCTGAATGATAGAATCAGAGCAGCAAGTGGATCTCTCGGCTGTGCTGAGGTCCACCGAGCAACCACGAATGTACGGACTGAGAGCAGAGTCGTGTCTGATACAGGCTGGTAGACATTTATAACACAGAGTCCCGTGTGCCAGTTCACGGTAGTTCTCTCACACCATATCGGTACTTACAATACACCCGACGTCCTTTTGATTGTACGTAAACTAGGTATGCAGCCAGAAGAACAACATGTTTCGTTGATTTCCTTTTGATTGTAGTAAGAAAAAAACAGTTTGCGATAAATTGTCATTGTGCGTAAACTATGCACGTGAGAAAAAAAGGTGTCCTAATAAATGTTTCCTTTCAGATTATCTATCCAACGATACCTTATACGACCCACATTCCCATTTGCAATTTCAAAGCTCACCCCCATACCCCTACCACCGGTATGTTCGGAGAAATGGGATTACTACCAATCGATGCTTCATATAGGGTATAGTTATCACACTTTTTTCGCGAACACCCGGTGTCGTGTTGTTTCTGAGAACGAGGGGTGATACGGGTGCTGTGAATCTTTCTAATGTATAGATATGTATGTATACATATGTATATATAGGTTTTCGAATTATTCTTTTCGTGGTTAACCTGCAGCCGAAGTTTGCCGATCAAAATTAGACACAAACATACACATCCTGTACAAACACACACATATTTTACATACATATACATCTTTAACATACATATACATCCTGTACATTCATCCTGTATATACATATCCGCTCGAATTCATTTTTTCGTAGTTTAGGAAATGATTTTTGAAGTATTTAGGACGGTTTTCAACAGTAATTAAACTATGTAATAGCCAATATTATTCTTTGTCGAATTTTAAATCTATTTTAAAGAGTTTGAACCTCGCGGATGTACAATCAAGATGGAGACGTCACTTTTTGGTTTCTTCATCAACTCGTTCCACGTAGCAGCCACGGGGAGCGCTCTACGCTCTTTAACTGCGGCGTGATTGGCCAGGAACGAAAGCCGGGACCTACCACGAAAAACAGGAAGTGTCCTATTATAGGATGTTCACAGTAAAGTGAGCACTTTTGAGGCACAGGTTATTCTTTACATATCAGACATTTTTTTATCCTTCTGCCACTTTTATAACTAAATTGCCATATAAGAAATAAATACCGTATATATTTCACCGGACTCAAAAGTAAATGTCTAAAGCTACAATAAAATATATTTATTGACATATTCCAAATGCGAGGGCGTCAGAAAGTGCACACTTCATCGTGAAGTCTATACCAAACCTGGTACGAAATCTGGCCGTACAAGGCGGGAAATGCAATGACGGGTGCCATAGTAGCCAGTATAAAAGCCGCTATGGCTGGCCTTGCACAAGATTTTACGGAATCTGGTATCGTGTAACACACATAGCCTTAGTTTCCGCCAGCTGCAAGACGTCACTAGTAGGCGCGTGACAAACGCGTCACATCTCCCCTCCCTGAAACTCTGCATCCATCGCGCCATCTCTTATTGTACTTGGCCTGTGTTTCAATTGGCACTTTTTGTTCAAATGGTCACGTAATCCAATTTTTATCGACAAAATCAACTACGTATTTTTGTAATTAGCGTTTTGCGTTTTGCATTTTGTCAACTCCGACGAGTACATTCAAAATTATTGAAAAACTAATGCGTTACCTACTCACCATAATCATTTCACAAGGTAAGTCATGACAATTTTTATTTAGTAACAATTCCACGTATTAATTTTATTTTGTTGATTTTAAATTTGAAACGGCCCTCTAACAACTTTGGGGAATAATTACCGTTTAATTTGAGACTTCACGGAGTTTAAGTTTTGGAATCATGAAACAAAGTATTAGCAAGGCATGCTGGACAGTTGAATGTCGTGGTGTTCCGAAACTGAAGACTTACGAAATGCTAACAAAAAAAAACTTTGAACGAATTGGAACACGGCCTCACAGACTTCCAGTTACCCGAGTCACTGGCGGGGTGGACGGGAAGGGGAGGGGAGGGAGTTGAGATTATATTTGAAATTCATTAATTCAAAATAACAAAACCTACTTGAGTTTAAAGAACAACTCCGTGAATACTCTTGTCTTGAATCGAGATCTGAAATCGCAAACCGTTGTTAATTCCAGTTACCAGAGTCACTACCGGGCTGGTCGGGAAGGGGAGGGAGTTGAGGTTTTATTCGGCAAGCGCCGGTGAGGGTGAAATGGGGTGAATATTTAGCAGCGGCCGAATGCAAGAGCGAGGGAAACGGCAGAACCCCGAGAAAACCCCGAAGTCAACGGCAAAATCGAGCACGTTTCCCCACATGCGAAGTTGTGACTGCCCCCTTGGGAATCTATCTAGCAGATTCACCTTGGTGGGAAGCGAATAGTAGTGTCTACTACACCACCCTCCACGACCATCCCCTCACGTCACATCGGTGCATTTAGAAACACGATCTACAGTTGCGACGTCTGAAGCGGAGCTTTGGAAAACTAAGAGAAGACCCTAAATAAGCTCAACTTTATTCTTTTTTCAGTTGTTTTCTTGAAGTTGGCAAACTTTAACATTCTATGCATATTGCAATTTTAACAATTATCACATTTATAGTTTCCCAAAGTAATGCAAGATGCATTTTTCTTAATGTATGGTAATTCATATGTTAACTGCCGATAATAGCTGTATCACGTAATTTAAAACGAGTAGTAGCTAAGGTGTTTAAATAAAGTACGCATATTTTATCTTGGTTGACATTTGTTTTCTGTGTTAATTTTTTCTCGCGCAAAAACTATTCAAGAAATCAATTTAATCACCTTGCACAATGTGAGACAATAGTTCAAAGTTGGGGAGTTTTTGTCTTCACAGACTTAAGACTAAGGCACAGGAGATGAGGGCAGCACTGTAAAGTGCACCAATCAGCGTATCCTTATCAGACACATCTTGGAACAGCGTAGATGCAGAATGAGACAGNCAGCACTGTAAAGTGCACCAATCAGCGTATCCTTATCAGACACATCTTGGAACAGCGTAGATGCAGAATGAGACAGCACAATAAATGCATGTCTCACGACCTCTTAACGAGCATGTGAACCTAACATTCTGTCAACTCCGAGGAAAACTACGCGAAGTTTGAATATCTAAAACTAATACGTCNACGAGCATGTGAACCTAACATTCTGTCAACTCCGAGGAAAACTACGCGAAGTTTGAATATCTAAAACTAATACGTCGGTAGCTAAATAAATAACTTTTCTGGATCCAAAATGTTTACGAGACATAATGTACTACATTTTCGAAACATACCGGGTTTGGTAGAGCATCTCAATTAAATTACTGTGAACTTCCGAGAGTATGGAATCAAATNCATTTTCGAAACATACCGGGTTTGGTAGAGCATCTCAATTAAATTACTGTGAACTTCCGAGAGTATGGAATCAAATTTACGGAAACCAGGCCCCGTTTTCTTCCACAGTTTTCCGAAACGCGTACCGAAATTCCGGAAAATGTATACTTCATTAAACACTATCGTTTCTCCGGAAGCCAGAGCTGCCCTGCTATTCGGGTACTCAGACTCTGAAATTGGAACAAGTTAGTTTGCTGGTTGTAAAAGAAAGCCGGGGGGGGGGGGTGTCCCCATTAGCATCTCAAGGCAACATGCAGAGACTAATTAGTTTCGCAGGTCGCAGGAGCGTACTAATGTGCGCCACAGGAAGTCTGCAGGGTGTTGCGAGCAATAAGTTTCTTGACGAGTTTGCTTAGGAACACACTGGCTGCATACGTTGTTCACGTTTAACTGGGCACTTTTGAAATTTGTTAGGAAAACATCACTGCCACTACCTCTATATATTTTAACTGGCACACGAACTGAAATGGGCCTAGTAAAGTTGGTAACGACAGGTTACTGTTAAACACGACAGAGTCGTGGTTTTATTTGTTAACGGGGCGCTCTTAGCCACGAGGCCATACCGCACCCCGGCCTCCCAGTAGGCGGGGAAGAGGGATCACGCCCTCTCATCGCAGACATGACCAGCACTTTCTGAATTGACCAAACCCGTTTGCCCCGACCTGTACACAGGCCGCACCAGGCAGAGCCCCGATCTGATATTGCAGATCGCACAGAGCATGTCCTACCACAAGGCCTGAGATTCTAGCACTCAGATTACCAAGCGTGTGGTATAGCCGGAGCACTACCCACGCCCCTGACGTGATCTCGGGCACGCCCCCGGAACAATCCTGTTCAACGTCCGGCTCTTTTAGCAAGAGGGGGAATCTCTCCGAGCCTTCTCCAGCATGCGGAGTCAACCACTGCCAGCACGAGTCCAACCTCGTCTGATCCAAATTCCAGGGAGTACCCCTGGATGGGCCAAGCGGATCATCCCGTGCTCCCTCTTAATTTCCATGGCACGTATGGGTTTTCCTGTGTCCGACTGCGTCGCCTAACCTCCATGCGGGAGTGTGCGGAGTCCCTCAGAACAGGTGGGTACCGCCATGACCGTCCGGTTTTACTCCCTTTGCTGTCTTCACCAGGAGCCGAGCTCACACGAAGCCGCACACCAGGCCGACTCGCAACATCAGACACGCGTCCTTTACCATCCTAGAATTTCTTCACAGGGAAATTCCTGTTTTGGGCCCCAGTGGCCTGAGTGCCAAGAGGTCCAACACCCCACCAAGTGGTCGGGCCTTGGTACTATCTATCGGCCCAAGCCATCACGGCAGATACCCCTGAACAGCCGCTAGAAAACTGTTTCCCATAGGGCACGGGCGGCAGAGCCCAGTCTGTTTAATCAGGGGTGGCACGAGAAGCCCTGGGTTGCCATGGATGTTGAGAGGCTATAAGAGACGCATCACCCATCCTTTCCGGAAACCGGTAAGTAAGTTCGTCTCGGCTACCATAGCCTAGTACTGCCACGCCACCTCGAATGACCAACCTACACTCCCCCCACCGGGGTGACCGTACGATCCTCCCCCCAGTTGGTAACGACAGAAGGAAAGTAGTTCTACGTCTTAGCATTGAATTAAAAGTGTCAGCTTAACATACTGAAATTATTTTGTTTGCTTTGTTTTTTATACCCATGAGTGTAAGAATAATTGAATTCGTAAAATATTTACTTTTATAATAGTTTCACTTGGCCGAACGCATGAATAAAGTGATCGGTGCTAATTTTACATATGGTGGAATAATACACAACGTGTATACAAGTATATCTTAAGCACGGCTTCGAAAAGTGATCAGTTTACCATGAACAGCTTATAACAGTGTGATGTTTACATTTGTGGAAACTGAATTAATTTCATTTAGTTTTTTCTACGCACTTAAAGAGTACGAACTGATGTAATATATGCACGTTTATGCTCCTGATATTTTCACAGTTCCCTTGATCGGCGTATGAATAAAGTGAACGGGACCGCGGCAACGCCAACTTTATACATATAGCGGAAAGACACAAGAAATAGATCCTAAGCAAAGTTTGCAAAAGTACCCAACCGTGAACAGTCTATACTCACCGTACTACTGACGATACAGGGCGATTGNCGTGAACAGTCTATACTCACCGTACTACTGACGATACAGGGCGATTGTCACACCACTTATATCAGTATGATGGAGCACTCGCAGAAATACCTACCCCTAAAAAAAACTACTCTTAAAGTGAAAGCAAAAATTAATATAAAACCCGCTCATCTGTTCTCCAAAACCCAGAAGGCCTCTCAGGTAAACTATTTACTGCAGTTCACTTATGTGTAGAAAAGTGGGCGGATGGCTTATCTGAAGGGTCGTGGTAGTTTATAAGTGTGAATGTACAACAGCCACTTTGCAACGAGGAATATAGTCGTTACTGCACAGTCGTGTCGAGCTATAACTAGACCGCGCTAGCAAACTTGCTTCCCAAATTTCGTCAATTCTTGAAAACGACCTACCGTCGTATGCAAGCTACAAAACCAGGTCCGATACGCGTAATCTCAGAAGTTTATTGGGATAAATCATTGCTTCCCGTAGTGAGTCCTTTCCCTTCGGCACTTCTTGACATGTCAAGTTTTCTTCTCTTGTCATTTACTCATCCGCGCCGTTTCCACTATTTACTTTCCATCGAGCTAAGGAACGTCTCGTTCCGCCATTGGCTATATCCAGCAGAAATTCTCCTTTGGCACCAGCCAAGTTTCTTATTTATCCTTGTAAATCACTATTCGCCCCTTTTTTTTTTTAATTTCGTACGTGGCACGTCCTTGAGGTTTTTTATCTATTATTTTGTAAAGTTTTATTTATTCCGTT
>NQII01002312.1:243807-255238 GCA_002778355.1 Clitarchus hookeri
CTAAGAGGTCCGCCTAGTTGGAGCTGTTTTCCGTGTTTAAAGCCGGGCGATAAGGACGACAATGCCACGTGCATCAAGTGCGCTATCGCCGCTACGCGCAAGGCTCTGAACTTTAGTGCAGTGTTCACATCGTGCTGCGTGTACCTGCGATACTAAGCGCTGATCCTATCATTTGATCGGTAGAAAGTCTGTATTAAGGTTCAGTGCATGCCCCTCGAGTATTTTTGTATGTATCTGACAAATATTTTTATTTAGATAAGAGCGTTCTGAAAAAGCTGTTTTTAGCTATGTTTGAGTGCGCCGAAATGGTGTTTCTAATGTGGGTGATTTCTTGAAACTAACCGAACGGCATAGTCTGAATGTTTTATTTTCCTAAATTAGCATATTGGGGCACGTTTAAAAGTATTGTAAAAAAAACCTGGATTTCAAACACACTGCAGCGCGTTTCAAGCACCAGGCAGGTGGGTCCCTTAAAGACAGTAATTTTTTTTTTTTTTCAAAGGTTGGTTAAGTACTCACTGTGAATCACTGCAGTGAAACGCACACAGCTCGCTTTGTATGACCGGTGTGATGTGCGACACTGCGAATGCATTTACAGAATCAAACGTATGGGCCAATAAAGTGAGCCAAGGAGGTAGAAAGGAGCGATAGCTGCTATAAGTTGCCCGACTGACTACAATATAGCGCCACAGACAAACTGATCAAAGCCACCTTGCGTCAGGCTAAGCTGCAAACACGCGAGGAAACTTCTCACGGCCACTGCTGCTACACTCGAAATTGCATCAAGTGACGAATATTACTGTGGAAATATGCTGTAAAAATTTGGATTAATTCTATTTAGCCACTGAGTTTTCATACGACCGTTTTAATTGCTCGTGATTTCATAGCTACGCCCGCCACTTGTGCGTAGTTTTGTTATTGGCATGGTTGCGGTTATTTCGAATGCAACCTTTACGGCTTCGTTCGTCCCTTCTCATTTCTGCGAGGGGGCTAGAAACCGCGCGACTTTGTACGGCTTGACGTCTCGCCGACAGCGGAGTCATTGGAAACGGAACAAGTTCTTTGGACAAGCAGGGAAACGGAAAGAATCGACCCTGGCATCCCGATATCCGCCTGCAGCGATTTCAGAAAACCATGGACAAAGGAAATAAGGATGGCCGGACCGAGAATCGACCCTGGCATCCCGATATCCGCCTGCAGCGATTTCAGAAAACCATGGACAAAGGAAATAAGGATGGCCGGACCGAGAATCGACCCTGGCATCCCGATATCCGCCTGCAGCGATTTCAGAAAACCATGGACAAAGGAAATAAGGATGGCCGGACCGAGAATCGACCCTGGCATCCCGATATCCGCCTGCAGCGATTTCAGAAAACCATGGACAAAGGAAATAAGGATGGCCGGACCGAGAATCGACCCTGGCATCCCGATATCCGCCTGCAGCGATTTCAGAAAACCATGGACAAAGGAAATAAGGATGGCCGGACCGAGAATCGACCCTGGCATCCCGATATCCGCCTGCAGCGATTTCAGAAAACCATGGACAAAGGAAATAAGGATGGCCGGACCGAGAATCGACCCTGGCATCCCGATATCCGCCTGCAGCGATTTCAGAAAACCATGGACAAAGGAAATAAGGATGGCCGGACCGAGAATCGACCCTGGCATCCCGATATCCGCCTGCAGCGATTTCAGAAAACCATGGACAAAGGAAATAAGGATGGCCGGACCGAGAATCGAACCAGATTTCAGTGTTACCACTGCACCACCTAACTATATAATCGCGGTTCAAGCGACGTCACGAGCAAGAAGTACACAAGGAACGAGGTTGGATCATTTACCAAAAGTCTGTTATAAGATACTGTCAACGTTAGACTACAGCGTATAGTACATTCATGGTTTATTCGGAGGTTTTGAAATAAACATTTGAAAAATTACTCTACGAGTAACATGCCAACCTGTTTTTTTTTTCAATAACTTTTATACCACAAATGTTTAACACTGTGATTGACTTTAAAGTATTATATTGTTGAATACATGAACTAACTTAGTATATTCTATAACTTATAATATTTATTTCGTATTCAACACGAATTAAAAACAGTGAGAGCATCGATGTGTTGGCAACGGCTAGTTAGAAATATTTCAGTTAAAATATTGTTTTTACCAATATTTTTGGTATACTATGTTAATTAAACATTGCCTATTGAAATATCGGAAATTTTAGGTAGCACTGACGGAAACACGTTTAATTTTTACAGTTAAAAAATATCAGCGCAAATTACGATGCGTAAGCCCTAGTGATATACGTGTATTTTTTCCGTCCGAGGAAAAAACTTGAAGCGGCGTAGAGGAGCATGGAGGTAGGAGCAAACAGGAGCTGGCATGTTGTGACGTAGGTGATGCCACCCGGAGATAGGCGGTTTTACTATGGGCGCTCTAGCCGCCATCACTGTAGACCACAAAATTGTGTTTACGTTAGTCTGACGTTCGAGAAACGACATTCATAGCATTTGGTACAAAAAGGATGAAAAATAAATATATATTACAATTCACGCTTGAAGTTTCACTAGTTTATTATTGGCTTTTGTTAGTTTTGTAATCAAATACTTTTCATAAAACTACCGGTCGTGAGACCACATACGCCCAGTATTCGGTTATGGGAGACAATAAGCACGTGTTTTAGATATGGTGCAATAAGCGTTCTACCGTTATAGTGTAGTATAAGAGAGTTTACGTCCAGTTTCAATAATTATAGTCTTCCGGAAGCGCTCAGATGTTATGCCACTAAACGGTCACCCATCCAAATGTGTGCCGCTGGGAACGTTGCTAAGTAAAAAATATTTCCTTCCTTTTGGGTTGCCGTAATCAGTTAAAAATCTAGGTCAACAGAGTATAATTTTATAATTCTGTTTTCACATAAATGAATTGTCTTTTACCAATTTATTTATTAGTGTATCACTGTAAAACTCAATTGTACCCGGGCGAAGCCGGGCCGGTTCGCTAGTGAAGACTAAAAACTACTTTGTAAAGAGTTTCATGCGAATATTTCTGAAAATGCACATGGTATGAAGTAACGCTTGCATAGGCCGCAAAGAAAAATACTGCGTTACACATTTCAGTTTTGATGGCGGTAGCAAAGTACTTGTTTCTACAATATCTGGACAGAAGTACTTATATTTTACTGTATATTTATACGATGCGCAGATAGTAAGTGCTATGTTGAAATATGCAACAATATTTTTCCAATGCAGACGGCTTAAGGCAGTAGAACTTTAACTTCAGTTTTTTTCGGCAAGGATTCGTTTTTCCTGCGCAAGTTGGTGGTGCCTGGGTGACTGCATCGCGGAAGACTACCTTGCCCCGCAGGGTTAGTGGGGCCGCGATAATGGCCCTCTACCAGAGACTCCACGGGCAAGGGGTCAAGCGAGGCTGTCAGCGGTCACTCACCTCCTCCTACCCCCCCTCCATCATGCACAGAGGGGTACTCTCGCGGAGCGGAGCGCGAATTGGAGGGGCGAGGCGTGTGGATACACCGCCGCTGCTATAAATACACACACGCTCCACGTGGTCACAGTTCACTTCACTGCTTCCCAAACTTGTTTTCCCCTCGCATTTCATACAAATGCACACATCAGTTCTGAACTACTTTCCTTTTGAGTGGGATTTTGCGGTGTCCACGGCGGTTTTCCCCCCTCTCTTCTAGTTACAGGATCTAGCAGCATTCACACGACGCAAGTTGCATGCACCACTCCCGCAAGACGGCGCGCTCATACTACATCTCGTGCGAGGATATCTCGTGCAAAGTTGAACGTACGAAACGCAGAGCAAGTAAGAAATATCCGATTCTGTTTAATAGCCACTACTTTTAAAACGGCGTGTGTTCGCGATATTTAATTACTACAATTATGGATATTCCCGAGGCCATCAACTCTCCTCGTGCAAGGAAATATTTCGCTGCAAGTTTGATCTGTGGACTCTTTTCTCATGGGTTTTCCTCCAATATTTTCGCAAGTGATTTATCATGCGAGACCCCGTACGAAATAGATTTTAGTGGAAAACTAGGGCATCTGTTGTACTAGCCTAACAATATCACAATATTACCTGAACTCCACTCCACTCCATGAACAAAATTTTCCAACAGCTCTTCAAAATAAATATTTTTCGCCCGGTTCCTCTTTGCACCGCTGTATCCTCTGCTGTTCGCCACGTGACTACAGCAGAGAGCGACCAATAGAATTAATAGCTTCGTGCAAAACTCTCCCGGAAATAGGACGTGCTCTAACGTCCTCACTTCGTAAGAGATCTGCCTTGCACGAAACATTCTCGCACGAGATTAGTACGTGTGTGCCAACGTGCGAGTTTTGCACGTATCTTGCTGAAGTCTTCGGAGGCCTCGCCCACCACCAAGCACAGAACACCAAAGACCTACGTTCCCACTCACGTTTGTGTGGCAGAAGCTGAATGAAGCTGAATTCAAACTGACAATTTCTCCATGTGATTCTCATATAAATCAATCAAATTACAAACATGTCTACGCTATGTTGAAGCGCGATTCTTATTCAAAACCTTCCACTGGCAGGCCTAATCAATAAATCCCAGTAAGGCTAATGCAATAGCGTCGGGACGCACATAGGCGCCTGCCATCCCTCCCTCCCAACATGTGGACTGTGCTGCAGCGCTTGTAAGACGCCGCCACCTCGTTGTAAATCACGACGACAGCACGTCAGTTAGGCAAACAAAACAGCACGAATCAAAACATTTATTGAAAACTTCTCATTAGCGGTTTCCAGAGTAGCTTGGCTAATAAATGCACTTTGCTAACTTTGCTGCAATGTTATCGAAGTCGTGCCTTTTTTTGCAATCGCGTCGCTTTTGTGGGTAAACAATTGCACAACAGCCACACGTGAACAAACACCACACCCTGCACTTCCGGCGCAAACACATTTGAACTGAGCACGTGGATCCGCCTAGAGAGTTGAAACTTTTCACGAAAGGTTGGGGCATGTTTACCAAGTCTGCGGGCGCCCAGACGCGCGTGTGGCGAAACCATTACGCAGCAATACTCCGCAACACTTCGAAATGTTTGTACGCAAGTATCTTAAGTAGGACAATCCGTATGTGGTGGTTTAATGCTGGTTGCTCTGCTCGCTTCATTCTTTGTAAAGGATTCCCCGTGTGTATCAAAACTTGTCAGTATCGTGTACACAACTGTTTACAGCCGCCTACCATAGTTCTGTAATAACGCGAGACATTTTTATCTACTGCAAATGTTTACGCAAATCACTGTATCTTTTGTCCTGTAAGTATAAGAACCTGCGTCTCGAAACAGTTCTTGAACTCCTGATCAACTTTTGGTAGAACGTAACATTTTTCAACCTTTCTTGCTTACTTACAACAAATTAAAAGTTATAAATTCGTTAAAACCAAGAGAATTTGTATATATGTATGTAAAGGGAGAGTCTTCAGGTATAAAATATAGGCCTAGTTTACGGATAAATACTTAGCAGCGCACTTATTTAAATTAAATGGAAAAGTAAAATGTTAGTTTTACTACCCGTGTGCAAAAGTAAAACATATTCAGCTTAAATAAGCAAAACTAAGTAAAAACAATGTACACGTTTATTAGTCTACATTCGTCTCAAACTAGCCTGTTTTGCCAAACCTTTATTAGACGGGGAAGGGGGGGTGGTGGATGACCCCGGGNTAACAGATTGTACTGGACATTGACCCAGTGACTGTGACAAAGCGTAAGGACGGACTCCCAAGATACAAGACGAGCGCAGGCACACCTTACCAAGGACAACCTGGTTCCCCCGTCCCGCTGAGACAGAACAGTGCGTGTCAGCAGGCGGCTGGACGTACCCGCGGCACGACACACGCAATGCGAGAGTGCCTTCCGCTGTCCAACGTCCAGCGCGACGACTGTCGCAAGTTCATGTACGTACGTTCTTCGGAAGACCGGGAGCGAGGACGGGAAACTTCACTGCCCTTTGTGTGTTCAGTCCTTTTTCGAAACTGACCACGGCATCGTTTCATTACAGTTCTAGAACGTAAGTTACCTCTTCATCTTTATCCCAGTTTAGGGCTCTCCCTAATAAGCAGACTGGCGCCGATGTAAGTAAACATATTCTTGGACACAATTTTATAATTCAAATATTTAAGTTTAAAAAAGGTTAATGTACATAAAGAGCTTTTATCTAAACGCGTATGAATAAGTCATCTAAGGTGGAATGCGTGCGGTCGTCATAAAAAAGAAAAGTAATAAGACATTAAATAAAAAATTTAAATTTTAAAAACTAATATCACTATTTCAAGAAAGGAAAAATTATTTTGGCAGAATCTAGTTCAAAAACGCGAATGTAATAAATGACAATAAAAAAACACTATTAAATTATTTTCTGAACGAGTACTTATTTTTAGTGCATGCATTATTTGCAGGTGAAGTAAAGAATTAACGAACTTGATGTTACCAACCTTAAAATGTCATAGATTAAAATGTGGCGCGGTGTGGTTCAATTCACAAAGGATTGCGTACTACATCACAAAAAAAAATAAAAAGAACCAGCAATAAAACATATCTAATGTTTGCAAAAATAGTTTTCTAAGCACACAAGCCCTACTTGCAGTAATTATTCCACAGAAAAAAAAACTGTCGCTTTAGGCGATGTAAACAACCATTGTAGCCTACACAAACATACTTGGCTTTGAGAATAAACGGGAGTGAGTACAAAAAGGCACGATAAAAAAACTACCGCCATCATGAAATTGACAAGGAAGTTGGTCGAAACCAATTCATACTGATCACATTGCACCATAACACCGCTCAACTGCCCAACAACAGCTCATCGAGAGCTTTGTTTCACAGTACAGCATGGTACACAATAGACGAAGGCCTCTCCACGTAACAGATACGCTGTAAGTGCGATGCAAATTACGAACCACTTTGCAACTTACTCAACTCTAAAAATACTATTGACGACTCTGAATGTCGCAACGCAATGGCGCTGAATCACAAAAGGACACTGCAAATAACAAGCATACAGGACATTCCAAATGGTCAAACATTTATGCAATCCTTACCATATGGCGGTATCAAAATTTCTGTAAGTTATGCTTCGTCCGCGCTAACTTCAACGGCGTCATATTAAACGCACTTCTGAGTCAAGTCACGGCAACCGTAAACAAATTTCAGATTGGTATAAACCAAGGTAAAATCCAAACTCCATACCACAATGAAAACTATAATAAATCTTCGGTACATGACTAAGGCACTGCATTACCCCCGAAAAAAAAATACTAAATCGTGTAGACAGTTACGCATTTCCATTATCATTTTTAACCGATATCATTCGCCAAGTTTAGTTCAGTAACCATACAGGAAGCCGAAACAGGTGGACTGACGAACTCCCTCCTTCTGGGTGGCTGAAGGCTCCCTCCTCTACATGGAGCTGTTTTCCGTGTTTGAGGCCGAGAAGCGCAGGAGCGATAAGGGCGACACTGCCACGCGCATTAAGTACGCCATCGCCACTAAGAAAGCTCTGAACTGACATGCAGTGTTATCGCCGCACTGCATGTTATCTATGGGACTTTCAAGGGTGACCCTATTATTTTATTGGTGTAAATTTTGTAGGAAGGTTCAATGCAGGACCCTTGAGTAGTTTTGTATGGAACTGACGCGTACATTTTGAGATACAACGCATTGAAAAAAGCAGTTTAGTTATTAGGGAGTACTCAAAAATTGTGTTTACAATGTGCGACACGTCTTTTAAGTACTCGACAGTCCTAGTCTGAAGTGAGTGTTATTTTCGTAGTTCAGCACATTGAACGGACGTTTAATAGTTTCGCAGAAAAACGTGAATTACTACCGCACTGTAACGCCGATCAAGCGCCAGGAAGGCGGTAGCTCCAAGTTCTGTTTGCCACACACACGCCAATACAGCAGAACTGAGAAACGTACGTCTATTTGAAGAGCAACGCAAAACCAACCCCGTCCTCTTTTTTAATGGGTATAATGTTGAACGTGAGCAAGTCTTCCACTTGCGCGCTCTGGTTACCAATTTAATTCTAATGGTAATTTGATCACTAGTTTGGATGTAAACTCAGTCCTATTGAAACCAAACAGTTCAACTCGCCGAGAGAATGGCAATGGGAAATTAATGGTAAAATAACGAGTTAGGGACGAGCATATCAATACACCGCATTTCTGTGAGCGCGAATCCAAATTTCAGTTGGAACTGAAGCCACTGCGGTGTGGTTTATGGACTTTTCAAGGAGTTGCTCCTTGAAAAGGAGTTACATCTGCAACCTACGAATATCCGAGATCAGACTTATTGATGTTCGTCAAGTTCAAATCCTACTGGTTACGAAACCCACGACAGCAAACCGCGTAACTCCCATGCACATTCTCGCTGTCAGGTCTCCAGTCTCCCGATCGGCTGCTGTACAAGATGGAATGTTGCGCTTACACACCTATTATGGTTTTTAATGTAACTGCAACGATTGATTAATTAAAGCCAGCAAAAACTGGTTGAAGCCGAGAGTTCACCTCCTAGCGAATAAGCAAATATTATACTTCGGTCGGAGGTAGTGGGGTGGAAAACATTTCTAACCGACGATTAAACCGAAACCAACCTTGCTGTTCAGCATTACCCTAAGATTTTTAGGTGAACTACAGGGGTCAAACGCAAACCGCTCGACTTGAGTTATTTTAACCGCACCAACTTTACAGTAAAGGCAAATCCAAAGAAGGGGAGGGGGGAGATCACAGGGGTCATGATCCTCTACACCTGTTACATTGATATGAAACTATTATGTGAATGTTTAATAATCTGAAGTAATACTGATTTTATTAATTTTACATAGTTTCGGAAAATTATGATAAAACGGTGCCCCCTCCCCCTTACCTACAGAATGGGGGGAAATGCCCCAAACCCCTCAAAACCGCAAGTGTAGATCCGCTCCTGCCTCTCGGCAGCCAACCAGTTCACAACAGCCCCGTTCACAAGTACAATGCAGATAGACACTTGGCGAGTTGGGCGTGCCGAGAGAAGTATCATTGGTGTCGGCGGCAAGAAAAAGTGCGGAAAGCTAACTTCCAGGCAACCTAACGTGGCCGGTACTTCTAGTGTTCGCGCTGGGGCAAGCACGTACTCCCCCCNTCCCCCTGTAACGCAGCAACAAGGACGCCAGTTCAAAACCAAGGCGACAATTGCTACTTGCTTCTGGACTGAAATCAGTCTTCGCAAGGTATCGCCCGCCGTTGGCCGCGAAAGATTCAGAATTTCAAAACCGAAGTATGTGGGGCCGCGGTGATGTAGTGGTTCAACTACTTGCTTCCCAGCCAGGTGAACCGGGTTCGATTCCCTGCGGATCGATCCCGGATTTTCGCATGTGGGAATCGTGTCTGACGATGCCGCTGGCCGGCGGGTTTTCTCGGGGATCTCTCGTTTCCCCCGACCTTTCATTCCAGCGCTGCTCCATACCTCCCCTCGCTGTATCCCCATCGGCTCTAGAGACCTCTTTAAGAGCCGCCCAAAGCTCTTCACTAACTCACCAAAGTCTGTCTGGGCCCACTGCCATTGGAAAGTAATCTTTGATCTTTCTGTGCAGAACCATGCGACGTAATCCGTTAACGGGGTTTATCTCCCTGTCAAGTAACAATTGGTAATAATTTACCTTCTCAGAGTAGATTTGTTTACAATAAAAGGTAGACCCCGTAGTCACTGTTTTGCTGAGATACCGCACAGATACAGTTACTGAATTTACGATCATATAGCGGCAGGCTTACTCATTCGTCTTGGTGAGAGGGAAAGGTGGGCAATTTACTTTGTAATCTCAGAAACCACAGATTCCTTACAGTAGTGGTAGGCGGGTATCAGCGACGTAGGGCGATTTTTCCTTGAGAACACCCGATAAGTTATTTGTCTTAATTAGTAAAACTGTGTACACTGAGTTTCTTCTCAGGGGAAATTCGAAAAACAGTTTCTAAAAATCCTGACTGGTATAAGCATACTACTTGTATCTCAGCATTCGCAAACAACCTGGTTTTCCTCAGGGCGCTGAGAAATAAGTGAGAAATTGTACGCAGTGGTAGTCTGTGCAGGAAACTTTGACATTATTGTTTAAACGTATCCAACTGTCTCGCTGTATAAACTTCACAAACATCACACTCGCAGGATAAGTAATTTTACCACGACGCCAGTTTTATGCAAAACAAAATGTACTATAATTAAATTTAAGGATATAAATAATTTCCTGTTTTTATTTTCTCTCTCTCTTAATAACGCCGTTGATGCGATTACACAGCTATGCACTGTTTGTGAAGTCTGTGTGTGGTTTCAACATTTTTCTAATAACAAAGTGTGAGATTGCAATATTGAAAACGAGAATGGCAGATGGCTTGTTCTTTGAAACGGAGCAACAGAGCCGTAGGAACCAATCGTATTGAGATATTTAAAATTAAAGCGTTTAATGTGAGTCTTCTAGACAATATCATTCGATGAAAGATAGCTATCAGATACGTTTTACACTGCAAATATTTCCAGTTTATGATTCGCTATCTTATTCACCGCAGGAACTCTACCAAGAGAATGCACTACAGTAAAGTAACGTGTGAGGTACCAAAAGAGTTAATATTCAATAGGAAGGTGCAAAATATCTCAGAAACTGACAACTAGTTCATGCTAACAAACTCCAACCACCGCCGCCTTTTCCGGCTAAGCAATCATCGGGAGGGGGAGAGGCGAAACTCAATATTGACAATATTGAGTAAGTGAGTGAGTGAGTGAGTGAGTGAGTGAAGAGATTTGGACGGCTCGTGACATCGAGGTCAGGAGAGCCGATGAGGGTGAAGCGAGGCGAGTATAGAGCAGCGCCGAAATGCAAGAGCGGGGAAATCGGGAGATTCCCGAAAAAACCCGCCGACCAACGGCATCGTCCGGCACGATTCCCACATGCGAAAATCCGGGGTCGACAACGCAGGGAATCGAACCCGGTCCGCCATGGTGAGAGGCGAGTAGTCTAACCACTACACCGCCACGGTCCCACCAGCCTGCAGGTGGACAGCAGACGACAGTCTCAAATTACCTGTGAAGAATTGAGTACAGGTGGTGTCTGTAAGCAAGGTTATGGCGCCGTATACTTTTGCCAGATTAACCGGCATTGTGTATGTTTACGAAGAGGCGCGTGGAGCTGCAATTGAGGCGTCACGAATTTACGCTGAGCGTTATCCCGATAGGCGGCAGCCGACTACGAAAACATTCGTACGGGTATCAATGCCTACGCGACACACGACAGCTTCAACAAAAATATAATGCTGGAGAGAGGAAAGGTGTTAAAATAACAAGTTTTAAGGAAGAAGTTCTCAATCAGGTGGCAGCACACACCAACACAAGCACCCGTGCAATTGTTCACAACATAGAAGGGGGGG
>NQII01002312.1:274694-291874 GCA_002778355.1 Clitarchus hookeri
CAGTGGCTTACCTACTAAACTAACCTTTGTTGGTTACTTTAAAAAAATGGTGCACCAGTTCATCTATTACACGACGTATTCGTAGCGATGGCGTAACGACGGCCTTTTGCACTTGTGAAACTAGCTATGCCATGGAGAACATGAAGTGGTGATGGAGGGGGGAGGAGAATGACGAATTTTAATACATAAATCTCAGGAAAATATACATTCTGTTAAGACAGACAATCCGGACGGCATGCATCACTGCACTTACATTTACTAAGCAGATGTTGGAAGCCACTAGGTATATGAGTAAGAACAAAAGCATTCAAAGTACATCTAGGCTCAAGACGAGTCGTCGTAACCGGTTCACGGCAGTACACTGAAGCATGTTTCATGTTTAGCGGCAACACGGCTTCCTTGCCGTCTGGCGGCAACATGAACACTGCTTGTTTTTGCAGATCATTTATGGATCTCCACATGCCCCGGCGCACACCAGCCGACGTACACGCCATTCCAAGTAACGCTACTTTACAGTTTACGTACACCCCGTCCCACATCATTTTTTTTCCATATTTGAAGTCCCCTCCACGCCAGACATATCACGTGGGAAAACTGCCGCCTTAATATCGTCGTGCTTTCACAGCAATTTCAGACTTCTCTAACCCACTGAAACTCTGCATCTAAACTCTGCAAATTTTAAAATGTTGGAATTTAATTCCGCGTGAACGCGTTTTCATCACGCTTCTCGCCGGTTTCCGACGGACATGCCAGAGCAATACTCATTTGTTAAGCACAAAAAATTTTAATTTATCGCGACTACACTACCAACCTATCACTTTTGCGGTATCTGTAATGGCGAAGAGAACTGTAACAATCATGCGATAATGTTTAAGTTGCTTTCCACAACTCCTCAGAAAATTCAATATTGCGAATCCAACGTGAACGCAGTGACGACAAAGATGCTAACGAAATCCACCTTACGTTAAGAGAGATACGCGACTACCGGAAAGTGGAAAACAAAGGAGAGATGGTGGCTCTGCCACTTGCAACAACCGGATGTACAATAAACACGTGGGATAACACACGGTATTACTGAACGTCACAAAAATCTAACGAGACTCAACGGATGTTTCTCAGCCATGCACAATGAACGAATAAATAACCTTACTTATATTTATTTTTCGATTTTAATTACAAGCTACTGCCACACCAGAACGTGTATGCATTCCTGCCTACGACTGTACGATGGTAGGAAGTAGAGTGGCTTCCCTTGCAGTACTGCAGTCTACTGAACAACATGAGTACCTCGTTCAAAAGTAGTACACACACTAACATAATTGACAGATAAGTGCGATTAAGATTATTTGCTAGCATTTGCTCATTTTAACGTTTAAAATCCAATAATTGATTTTAATTCAAATTTAAGAGTTATTTTTTTCTCTGTGTTTCAGAAAGAACAGTTTGCAAAAGAACCTTATGCAAGACAATTACAATAATTAGTAATAATGTTTATAAATATATTAAATAATTGATTTATGCACACTCAGTTCAGTCACGAAAGTTATTTTTGTAATTAAAACGTAACATAAATTATTGAAAATATTCGTTAACATTTAGTGCCCCAGTGATTTTTGACACACGATCATAGTACTGTAATTATGTTTGACATGCTTGAAGGTTTTCTGTAAAACATGCTTATTGTGATGAATTATTTTACAGTGTTGCAAAGCATAAGCATTCTTCTTTTCACATGCAACATAATCTTAGTTTTCTCACAATGTTGGTAGCGTGTGCACTGCTTTCTAACGAGTCCTGTGGGATTTACAGTCGGATGCAATGCTCCATTAAAATTAATACACGAATAGTTAAAAAAAAAAATTAAGGTCGAATGAAATGCTGCGGAACTCTCAATTTCGTGTGTGACACTCACGCACGTCTCAGAATATGCGTGTCCCTCCTAGTCTTTTAACAAGTTACGGTTTAACTATTACAAACACTGCAGAACATGTTTATTATCGTGTGGACATATGACACCTGTTTTAATCAAGCCCCGATACAATCTTTATGGTTTTACACTGTGTGTCTACTGTCATTACACGAGGCCAGGTAAAAGATTGTTTGCTTATGTTAGCACCCAAGCGCCCCAGTTTACCAGAGTTCTGTGTCAATGACGAGTGGTCACGAGTTTTTTTGCTAACACAAAAACCTCCCGCAACAGCTGTTTAAAACGTAGGTGCTGTAACCGAAAAAAAATGTGCCCTGAAGTTGTGCACATTCATCAAATTTGGCTCCTGAATATAAGTGATTAGAATTACACACCTGGGGCCGCGGTAGCTGAGCGGTTAGAATGCTCGCCTGCCACCAAAGCGAACCGGGTTCAATCCCCGGCCGGGTCACTCCTGGTTTTTCCAAGTGGGAATCATGCTGGACGATGCCACTGGTCAGCGGGTTTTCTCGGGGATCTCCCGTTTCCCTTGCATTCCGGCGCTGCTCCATCACCTCATTTCACCCTTATCGGCTCTTAAGACCTCGATTTTTAAGAGCCATTCAAATCTCTCAACTCAACTCAGATTACACGCTTCTGGGTTTTCATAAACAAGAGCAATGACAAAATAAATTTTTAGGGGCGATTATTTTAGTATTTCAGGACAGTGTGATTAACACCAAATGCTAACTTCAAAACTAAGTAGCATGTATGTTTTGCTTAGAAGTACAGCCGAAACATTTACGTACAGTACGTAAAAAAGGAAATCCACACGTGGTTGCCGCTTGAGGCAGGGTCCCGTAGGGATGAGAGGAGGCAGACACTAATCGGAGCCCCGACTGTCCTGCCA
This sequence comes from Clitarchus hookeri, assembly GCA_002778355.1. Classification (NCBI taxonomy): domain Eukaryota; kingdom Metazoa; phylum Arthropoda; class Insecta; order Phasmatodea; family Phasmatidae; genus Clitarchus; species Clitarchus hookeri. The sequence goes on from NQII01002312.1 coordinate 277,511, forward strand.
CTGAGTACTCGATGGTCCTACCCAAGGGAACTAACCTGTCGCTCCGGCCAGGCCGAAGAGTAAATAAAGTGATACGAGAAAGGGGTGGAGACAGCGGAATGAAGACTGGCGAGGAAACGGGAGATCCCCGAGAAAACCCCATCCATATGCCACGGTAGTGTCTCACCACACTCCCCACATGAGCCCCGCCCCCTCCCCTTCCCCAGGGTCCGAAAATTTCCCGCCAACCAAGGCCTGGATCGAACCAGGCACCACAGAAGCGGAAGGCCAGCGACTAACAAACTCAGCCAATCGTGGGTCAATGTGCTGCAAGTATTCGAAGCATCTTTCGACATTATGCAGATCCGCATTTCCAAGAGTGCAATAATTTATAAAGCATTCCTGCAGTCTGTCGAACGAGTGCACTGTTTAACAGTTCTGAAAATAGCCTTGTGCACAGTTATTTCCATAGCAAGATATTTTCTATTGACATACTAGGCAGGTTCGGAGACAAGTGAGAATGTGTGCTTGTAGACATCGCTTGTCAAAAGGGGAGAAAGAGAAATAAAGAGAGGGAGGAGAAATAAAGAGAGGGGGCTGAAATAAAGAGACTGAGAAAGAGTGGGAAAGGGCTCTTTATCCATGGAAAAGCTGTAAACAGGACTGCCTTCAGAACTGAAAAAAAATGCACTCGTTCGTGAGGGACTAAAGTAATGTTGACAAATGAAATTGCTAGCCTTTTCGGCTATAAGCAGAGGTAAAAACTTAATGTAGATACGCAGAATTCGCAAATGTTGACAACCAAATTGTCGAACCCACTCGAATACGCATAGCGAGAAAGAAAATTGGCATCTGTTTAGCTGCTGGTTCCCCCTCAAATTTTCGGCGAGCGAGTGTACATCTGTTTTATGTGGTCGGCTGAAACGACGCAGGCGAGGCCTGGACAGTCTTACGAGACTACAAGGTCGCAAACCGCATCACGACCCACGTACACTCCACTAGTGCGCTGTGTCTTTCGCCGTCTCCGTCAAAAACTGCTTTGTGGACTCGCAGTCTTCCTAGCTTGAACCACAGAATAATTGTTCTGGGTAGAATATTACCAATAATTTCCCAGAAAAATTAACAGTGTTTCTAACTTCTTACGCTTGAATGTTGACGCCAAATGTTCTATTTTTGAATTATTCCAACGTCCCCAAACCGGAAAAAAAAAAAAAGTGTCTTAGCATACCTATCGCAGGAATATTTAGATTGTCCCAAAAGTTTCACAGGTGCGCGCGCATTCACGGATGAGTGAAGAGAATTGGGCGACTCTCAACATCTAGGTCTTGGAGATCCAATTAGGGTGAAGCGAGATGAGTATGGAGCAGCGCCGGATGAAGGGGCGGGAGAAACGGGAGATCTCCGATCCGGCACGATTCCCACATGTGAATATCCGGGAACGACCCCGCCGAGAATAGAACCTGGTTCGCCTTGGGAGGCAAGTAGTCTGACCACTACACCACCGCGGCATTCACGGTTTCTTTCAACTTTTCTCAGGCCCTGCTATGGTTCTACTTCCAGGATATTCCTTCGCCTCGTGCAAACACAGCTTAACCGAGTCTAGAAAATTACACCAAAGGGACAGCGCACCAGATTCGTGCGCACTCACTGTAATAATTATTTTGCGTAAGAACTATTTCTGACTAGGCGGTACTAACACGGTTATCTTAGGTTTTATTCATATTAACTATAAATGAATTACACTGAAGAGCCAAAAAAAAAACTGGTAATCTACCTAATATCGTGAAAGCCAGAACAGCAGTTTCTGCTCGCGAGGNATTGCGCTCTTTGTAGTTTTTAACTGTTTCCTGAGGGGATTTAAAATTTAATTTAAAAAAGTTTTTTTTTTTTTTTTTTTTTTTTTTTTTTTGCATCTCGTCTACAGGACACGACATGTACCTAACAGCTGCAAGTGGCCAGCGCGTGAAGGTGGACCTTACCGCTGCAGGGGACCGCGGTGACTGAGCGGCTAGCCTGCTCGCCTCCCACCATAGGCGAACCGGGCTCAATCCCTGGCCGGGCCACTCCCGGATTTTCGCATGTGGGAATCGTACCGGACGATGCCGCCGGTCGGTGGGTTTTCCCGAGGGTATCCCGTTTCTCCCACCTTTGCATTCCGGCGCTGGTCCATACTCACCTCGCTTCACCCTCGTCGGCTCTCAAGACCTCGCGCTGTTAAGAGCGGCCCAAATCTCTTCACTCACCGCTGCATGTCGCTTCCAGTGAACGAGAGGCCTAAGATTTATTGACGTGACTACGCATTATACATTAGTGGTTGTCAAAAAGTGGTCCGCGGACCACAGACAGTCCGTGGCTATATCCCAACAGGTCCAACTTTTTGAATGTCGAAGTATTTTCCATTCGCTGCTAACGGATGCCTGTTTTCTGGAGCTGTGCTTACGGCTCCAGCTAATGCAGGACGAACAAAAAAGAAAATACTGCTCGCATGCTTTTCATGCAATTAGTATTTAACGTGTGTACAGCCATACCACAAACAGCACACTGAGTAAAGACAATTGTAAGAACCTGTTATATTCAGTGGCGTAAGTAAGTAGTGAGTTTGAGGGCGATATGCTACCGGAGAGTGTATGGTGTATGGAATACCCCCTAGGCTGAAGGGGGTTCGGGAAATCTCCCTAGGGAAATTTTTAAAAAATTAGTAACCAAACTATTTTATGATGGAATAAATATCGCTCATTGAGGGAAATATATCCTCTACAGAATGTTGGTTTTCCTCCACAAGTAGTCCCCAGGGAGTGCCACTGAATATGTTTACAGACTCTGGCCTCTGGGGGCGATTGATCTCCCTGATCACCACCCGTAGTTACGCCACTGATTATAGTGAACGTGGTATCGCACAGAACTCCTCCAGAATTGCTAAAACTAATTTAACTAAAATTCACCTAAGGACCAGGGTCACTCTTAGCGAGAATGGCAGGGGAATTGCCCCCTTTTTTCCCCCCACAAAAATTACNGCAGGGGAATCGCCCCCTTTTTTTCCCCCACAAAAATTGCTAAAAGGGTGCGAAATCGTGTATAAAGAGTGAGATAGAGAATGGAAGAAAAACTAAATATAGGAGAAGAGTGTTTTTTAGAGTTTTCCATTCTTTTGGAAATAAATATGCTTTTTTTGGCGCGTGTACAGTGAAATATCGATTCAAATTACACAAAGCAACTTTCAGTTTTATACTTTTACATAAAAAGTAGGAAGTACTATCACATCCACTTGGGATTTGAAAAATGTACTTTAAAGCGAAAGTACTTTAAGTATTTTGTATTGGAGTTTTAAATGTACTGAACGTGGGCATGGTAGATACAATCATTTACAAATAATTGCGGAGAGGAACGGCGAAATGTTACATTTCCACCCTCCAATGTACGCTGTGCACGACCCCGGTTGAAGACGGCCATGATGGCTAGAGAGTGTGTGTGGACAGGCAGCTCACCTCAATCTGCAGTTCCTTGTTCTCTATGATCTGCGTGACGGCTATGAAGGAGTGCTTGTCCTGGGCGATCCATATGCCGACCCCGAGCGCCGCCACACCGGCAAGCTGCAACACCAAACACAACTACTTCGGACACGGCGACCACACGTCACAGTTACACACCTTGACTGCAGGTCCATTCATCGTTACTCCCAACTTCTCTGAAGCCCTACTAACGTTATACTTCAAGGATATTCCTCCACCTCGTGCACACACACCTTAGACCTAGTATAGAAAAAACACACCCAAGGGATAACGCACCGCATTCGTGCGCACCCCACTTTAATAATATTCTGCATAAGAATTATTTCTTACTATGTATTATCAACACACCTATTTCCTCACTGTTTTTATTCATATTAATTACAATTTAAATATTAAAAATTTTAGATAAAAAAAAGTAATTTGATGTTAACAGAAGTATAAAACGCTTGATATACATAGTATATTTAGGAAATAACCAAACACGTCGTACATGGGGTGATTTTTCAAAGGTTAGATTCTAAAAGTGTGAAGAAACGGCGAATCGACTATACAATAGACCCCAGTCGCTCTGCGAACTTAAAGAGGAACCTTTCCTGCCATATTGGATTGTTGGTTCTTCTAGCTTATTTATATATCTTTAAAAAGGAGCATTCCGAAAGTACCTTATACCCAACTAGCTATTGACATTACACAACAGTACTGGCAAGGGAGCTACGAACTGTACATCACATTTTTAATTCTGCCAAAATTTGGCATAATCAATGATGTGACAAATAAGAATTCTTATTGAGTCGTTACGTTAGTACTGCTGTGTAAAGTCAATAGCTAGTTGGGTAAATGGGCACTTCTTTTCTTTCTTTTTTAAAAATAAACAAGTTAGAAAAACCAAGAATCCAAAATTGCGGGGGAAAGTTCCCCTTAAGGGTGTCTGATAATTATTTTATAACTGTACGCATGGCATGATATATTCCTCTAATAATAAAAAATAGACAAATTTTTTTAATCATTTGACGTCAAATCCGAAATTTTTCTGTTTCGCCGCAATCATAATAAGAAGTACTAGCTAAGATGTAATAATGAAAAAAATTATAACTAGCGAACCGACCCCGTCTTAGCACGGGTATAATTGAGTTTTACAGTGATACACTAATAAATAAATTAGGAAAAGACAATTCATTAATGTGAAAACAGAATTATTAAATGATATTATGTTGGCATAGGTTTTTAACTGATTACGGCAACCCAACAGGAAGGAAACAATTTTTACACGATAGTCAAGAAGTAGGGTATTGTTTTTGGAGTGTATTTGTATGCATAGTTACCACATTTCCGCTTTCCAGCGTCGATGTATGAAAATCAAAACGTGAGTTTCATCAAGTTGTAGCTTTAGAAATAAGTGTACCTAGGTACTACTTTTTGCGCTTGGCTAAGATATATTAATCGATCACCAAAGTTAAGCAACGTTCCCAGCGGCATACATTTGGATGGGTGACCGTTTAGTGGCATAACATCTGAGCGCTTCCGGGCTTCGGAGGGCACGTTAAATATTCGGTCCCAGTTGTTATCGATTGATAGCAGTCGTTAAGCCATTTCAGAGGTCCTTGGGCGGCCTGATAAACTCGGACACCCGAGGAAAAAAATATTTCGGTTACGTTCCCAGCCGTTGCAGAATTACGTTTTGTTGTTATTCCCGTACAATTTACAGGGATAAAAAGTATCCTATGTCCTATTCCAGGACCTAAAGTACATACATACCAAATTTCATCAAAATGCGTTGAGCCGTTATGGAGCTGAGTGGTAAAAAACACACACACACTCACTCACACTCACACTCACTCTCACACTCACTCTCACTCTCACTCTCACTCTCACTCACTCTCACTCTCACTCACTCTCACACTCTCACACTCTCACTCTCACTCTCACTCTCACTCTCACTCTCACACACTCTCACTCTCACTCACTCTCACTCTCACTCTCACTCACTCTCACTCACACTCACACTCTCACTCACACTCACACTCTCACTCACACTCACACTCACACTCACACTCACACTCTCTCTCACTCTCTCACTCTCTCACTCTCTCACTCTCTCACTCTCTCACTCTCTCACTCTCTCACTCTCTCACTCTCTCACTCTCTCACTCTCTCACTCTCTCACTCTCTCACTCTCTCACTCTCTCACTCTCTCACTCTCTCACTCTCTCACTCTCTCACTCTCTCACTCTCTCACTCTCTCACTCTCTCACTCTCTCACTCTCTCACTCTCTCACTCTCTCACTCTCTCACTCTCTCACTCTCTCACTCTCTCACTCTCTCACTCTCTCACTCTCTCACTCTCTCACTCTCTCACTCTCTCACTCTCTCACTCTCTCANACTGATGTCGATTAATTGTAACTTAATTGGTGCAGCGTCATTTTAAAATTGTTAATATATATTCTTGCCGTTTCACAATTGCCAGGTGAAGTGCGGATAAAATTAAACGATTACGTTTAAAAGCATTTGTAAAATGTAAACCAGCTATATTAAAGAAATATTTTGTTATTTCACTGAAAAAAAAGTTACGGCAAACAANGCATTTGTAAAATGTAAACCAGCTATATTAAAGAAATATTTTGTTATTTCACTGAAAAAAAAGTTACGGCAAACAAATGAATTAATCAAGATGGCGGATGAGACCGAACTGTGCAAGAGCCAATTTTCTCCCCTAACCATTTCTTGGCACATCAAAGGCAACTTCATAAAATACTATATAATTTAACAAAAACTTTTTTTAAGAGTAAGTATGAGAATTTTTACTTCAAAACTAACTAACTCAGTCGATACACATTTCAAAAAATTATTCGTACACTAAGTTTGATTTCAGCTAGTGTGTTCCTCAAAGTCGCAGAAGTGGCATGGTGGAGTTTCTTTGAAATCCAACACTTTGTTCACCTGCAGGAATTAAAGGTTTGACTCGCTGAAAGTAAAAGGCGCTGATCGTAAGGGCGTTCACGAGTTGAAAATTGTCCACATTTTAGCATATAACATAATTTTGTGAAATAATGGTTTGAAAAAAGTTTGCCAGTGGAGGACAATTAAATTTAAAAAAAAAANGCATATAACATAATTTTGTGAAATAATGGTTTGAAAAAAGTTTGCCAGTGGAGGACAATTAAATTTAAAAAAAAAAGGAAATGATGTAAAGACTATTCACGGTAAAGTGATCACTACTGAAATAAAATTTTTTCCAAATGTCNAAAAAAAAAAGGAAATGATGTAAAGACTATTCACGGTAAAGTGATCACTACTGAAATAAAATTTTTTCCAAATGTCACTGTCCCTCTCTGCATACATTTAAACGGAAACACTGTCATGCACCCTGTTAAGTTGGTAACGAAGGAAAGAAAATAGTTCCGTGTCTTAAATTCAAATTAAAAGTGCTAGGTAAAATTTTGTTAGTACTGAAATCATTTCTTTTGATTTCTGTTTTTCAACGCATATACTACAGTTATGGACAAAAGTATTCGTCCAGAGAGAATGGTAATCGAAATATTGATATTCTATCTACACTGGAAATAATTAACAAGTGATTGTCTGCAGAGGTGTCAGGAATAGATAAATGAAACCTTCCGATCGTAGAAAAGGAATGTATTTTATACAGATAACGAAAATAATACATGAAGTCTCCTTGAGGGACATTTCTTGCGTGGACATAAATATTCGTCCATTCTATTGCAAAACAAACCCATTATATTGATCTCAATACTTAGTTTGCATACCCTTCCTGTTTATTATTGCTGTAAGCCTTTTTTTTTAGCATGGAATGCAAAAGGTTGTGTGTAATATTCGAGCAAATATTGTTCCATTATTTCTGAAGTAACTCTTTCAAGTTGTGGTTTGCTGGTGATGTGTTTTCCCAGCATTTTCTCCAACTCACTCCACAGATGTTCTATCGGATTAACATCTGGTGACTGAGGAGGTGTTTTTAAAGTGTGTGAAGTGTTGTAAAGCAGCCACAGACGTACAATTTTCGCCTTATGATTAGGGTCATTGTCGTACTGACAGTGAAAATAATTTGCAATGCCTAGTTTTTCTGCGCTCTTCCATGGATTGTCTTTGAGTATTTGAAAATACACAAATCTGCCCATATTCCCTTCGATGAACACCAGTTCTCCCCCTCTTCCCCACTCCTGAGGTCGACATGCACCCCCAAATCATGACACCACCACCTCCATGTTTAACTGTGGTCTGCAAGTTCTTTTGTTCAAACTCAGTGTTTGGATTGCGCCATAACAACATTCTATCATTGCTATAAATATTTAAATTACTTTCATCTGAAAATAAAACTTTATCCCAGAATTCAGTACCTTCTGCACGTACTCTGTCGCAACTGCAGTCGTTTAGACCTGTTAGTCTTATTATTAATGTAGGGCTCTTTTCGTGGGACCCTAGAATGGTACCCAGCATGATCGAGAACCCTCAGTACGATTCCGTGACGTGACGTGACCTGTTCTTGTAAATATTTGTTCACTTGAGCTTTTATGTCTGACGAACTCGTTTTTGGATTCTTTTTAATAGAATTCACCACATACCTCTGCTCCCTGTGTGATAGCTTCTACGGACGGCCGCTTCTTTCCTTGATGGTGAGCAGTGTTCGAATTTAAAATCTTTATAAAACACTTTTGACGGTCGAACAACTTCTTCCCACAATTTTTACGATATCAGAAAATGGTTTTCCTTCTGATCTAAGTCTTGTTATAGTTCCCCTTTCTTCAACGGACGTTTCCTTCAATTTTCGCCTGATCTCACGACACTGTTCCGCTGCAGCAGGTCGAACATTCACTATCTGACCAGGGAACTCAACTGAAGCCGCAGAACTGATACGTGTTAGCGGAAAGAGCCCGTGCACACTTGTAAACATCAAGCGGATGAACACTTTTGTCCAGGCAACCCCAGCGACACATCATAATTTGAGACTTTAGTGTACTTGCTCGTTGATTCTGGAACTGTTGCGCGTAGACACGTAGGATAAAGTTCATTCTTTAGTCTGTTTTAATATGATTGTGTATCTATGAGCGGAACATGGGATATTATAGACGTTGTTATTGTAAATGCAAGAGCGCGAATACTTTTGTCGATCTCTGTAAGTGTAAGAATTATCGAATTTGTAAAATGCTTACTTTTATAACAATTTCGAAGTTTCACTTGGCCGACAAATGAATCCAGGGACCTGGCCAGTGACAAGGTTAATTTTACATATGGTGTAGGAATACACGATATGCATACAAGTAGATCTTCAGCAGGGATTTCAAAAGTTCTCAGTTTATCGTAAGTTGATATTTGTACATATATTTTCACACTTCTGGATATACTTTAAAATATTATCTCTGAAGTTATAATTGAAACACGGACGAACCACGTGACCAATTTACAAGATGAAACATTTTCTTTTAGCTTGAGCCTCAAAGGGACATTTGACGGTGCACGTAATTTATTGACGAGCCTCTAGAGTATAAAGGACCTTCTTGCGCGCAACGTTCTGTCGACTACAGGTTCTTGTCCCTCCGAGGAGAGCTGTTGCCTCTTACTGCTACAAGTGGCGCGGCGTGCGGGAGACGGCAAAGTGAACCACTATCGAGAAGACAACAGGGGAAACGAAGTGGCAACATGGGTAGCCAAGAGCCAGCTCCGAAAAAAAAAAAAAAAAAAACGTGGCATTGCTTCAACACGTAGTACAGGCAAGACAACACACTGTGTTAGAACATATTTATTTACTTACTCTTCAAAAGGAAGGAATAAGCAAATCATTTTCAACCGCAGTCAGCTTACACCAGCATCATTAATTTTTAAAACTATGTTTTCAAATTGTTTCCATGGATTGTGCTATATGAGAAACAGTCTTCAGGATAGCATGTGAAAAATTTTAAAACAGTAGGCAAAATGTTAAAATTTAGTTCATCATGATTCTAACTTTTAAACATATCCGGTCATTTAACGACAAATGAAGGAAAACATACATCCAAAAAAAAAACTGCAGAGGTTTTGCTTTGATCTAAGGAGAGTTATTTTTTTATTGCTAGACGATCTCAGGTAGCCTAAGTAAGTTTAACAACAGATCGCAGTTTGACATGACAGCCAACCACGGGAGAATGAGTGTAGCCTAAAGATGGCAGCGGTACTCACGAAGAACAGGAAGTTGAAGATGCAGAGGCAGTACTTGGCGACGAACGTCTCGCAGCACATGGCTCTGAACTGGAGTCCGCGAGGAGATCTGGAACAAGATATAAAAAAAACATCTCGCTCAATGCTCACTTCACGTTACAAAGCCGGGCTTGCAGAACAAACTGGGCCGCTTTCAAGGACACTCCTGCAATTCGTTTCATTGCTTTTTGTCAAACATCGCGTCTCTCTCCAGCCGCGGCGCGACTGTGCAAGTTCTGGCGGCCAGGTGAAAATGGACAACGCCAGTTAGGGTTGTCAGTCACGCCTTGGAATGGCGAATACAAATAAACGAGTCCTGTTACTGCAGGTTGTTCACTGCTAATTGAGCACTTTTTACAGCCCTATTAGGATCTACTTCTCATATTTACCCTTCCGCTATGTGCTAAATTAACACCGCCATGGATCGTCTCAATCCATACGTCATCCAGGTAAAACCGCAGAAATTTTAGGAAAGTTAATGTGTTAATTCGTATTCTTATGTGTATAAAAATACTTCTTCAGTATAGTCTATTCGCGGTTTTTTCACACTTTTTGAATAAAATCTTTTAAAAATCACCCTTTGTATGACGTACTTGGTTGTTCCCTAAAAAATATCGCGTATTAAAAGCGTTTTACTACTGTGTTAATGTAAAAGTACATTATTGGTTAAATATTACTTTTACTTTTATTCTGTATATAAAATATAATATTTCATTAATAATTCATATGAATAAGTACAGGGAGAAAAAAAAGTGTGTTCGCAATGCCTTGTAAAAATAGTTCTTACGGAAAATATTACACTTGAGTGCGCAAGAATCCGGTGCTGTGTCACTTTGGCGTAATTTTCTAGACTTGGTCAAGCTTTGTTTGCTTGAGTCGGAGGAATAGAATGGAAGAATTTTAAGTAATAGCAAACAGCCCATAGCTATAGGTTTACATGTTACAATCTCAATACAATGTCAAGCTTTAGAACTGTTTTTATCAATTCGCTGCCAATTTGGAACCTGTGTCAATGCACTTTAGCATATATGTATGTAGTTATAGGCAGTGAATTTTTTCACATCCTGGTATAAGAAGTGCTCAATTTATCGCGAACAACCTTTACCAATATCGCTCCACAAGTTTTATCACCACATCAAAATTATTTCGTCACATTTGAAGTTCCGCCTCTACAGACTGGGAAGGAAAAAAATTAATTCCCCGTCTCTTATTAGCATTATAAATGCCACGCACACAAACACGCAACACACATGCACCGAATACACAGTGGCCACACATGCAAGACATCACAAAAAACTACACCAGACATTCTTTTGCGAGATTTGAAGCAGCTTATAATTATGAGATACAATGTACGTAATAATCAAATGGTTAGTTACAGATACAGAATCCACTCCAACGCGGCAGCGTCAAGAGGTTATTAATAATTTCTAAAAGTAAATTATTAACATGAAATAATGTTATCAGTTGACATAAAATATGATGGCCAAGTACCACGAAAAGAAACTTTCATGCTTACATTTGTTATACACAAAACATTTTAGCACACACACACACAGCGGAATAAAAAATAAATAAAACGAGAAATTTTAACCTTTTTTAAGTGATCTATCAATGAACATGTAGGAGTTTTTGTGATAAACTAAGTGAATGTTAACAATTATGAAAAGTTTTGGTGTACAAAAACTATCATGATAATTAGCAGACAAAGAGTATCATTTATTAAGTTAAAAGAAACTGGGCACTTTCTATAACGAAAAATCTAGCCGGACGTAAATATTAGCTTCAAAAGGAGTGAACGTCCTTTTGCAGGACGTCTGGTATGGTAACACTGCAGCCGAACGCTCACGCGGACGGGCGCCAACTGTACGGAGTGTCCGACGGGTGCACACTGCCCCAGTTAGGACGGCCACGAGGCAGCGCCAGTGTTTTGACGATGTACCCTTTCGCCGGAGCTGTTCTGACGCACGAAAGTCATGCTGTGCGTTTTTTGTCGATATGTCTTGAATTCTGTCCTATTCAAAGAATATTACGTTTTACCTGCCGGCGGCGTAGACAGGAAGAGAGTGGGAGTACCTAGTTCAGCACCCACTCCCCGAAATACGGAGAGCACATAAAAAAAAAACAGTAATCAAATTAGAAATTAGGTGAACAAGAAGGTATAAGACATTAAAAAGTAAGTAAAATAAAAATACGGATGTGTTTTTCTCAGCTCGAAATTTTTTATAGCTGCTGCTCTATCAATGAAAAAACGACCCCTCCCCGTCCCAGAGAAGAGAAAACTGTGTGCCTAGGCCACAGCTGCCTGCCACGCCGGACTGTCAAAAAGCGGTCTGTCTCCGCGGCCCAGACAGAGAGTAGCTCACCGAGGAGGGGCGTGGCATGGGGGAGAGGCGACGCACCGTGGGAACAGCGCACTCTCGGCGGCACAGACAAAACAACCGACAGCGCTCGCATACCTTCCGCAGGAGGTCGGAGGCCCCATTGTCGCAGCAGGCCGCCTCGCACCTCGCCTGCCGCGCTGCATCGACAGTCGACCTTGCCCTTGGACCCGGTGTTGCCAACTGCGCATCTACCACCACATCTCGCGGGTCTCGACTGCTGTTTAGTCGCTAAATGGTAATCTACTGACCAATAGATAACAGAGTTTCCCCTTTAAACGTTAGTGGCGTGTTGTTGACAGTTCTCTGCAACGAAAATATATAATGTCCGAAAATTTAATTATAATATGTACATATATGGCTAAGTGTAGTTATTAAAGAATTGGTGGTATTGCACCATAAAACCTATTTTTTAAATTTATTTTGATATTTCAACATCTTTCTAACCGTCACTCAATTCCATTAATTTAAATATGTCAATATAAATTAGTTTAAAACTATGGTTTCAAGCTGAACAAAATTAAGTTATGCCATTATTTAAAAGACGATTTAACATATTTTCATAACCTAGTGTATTCTGTTGGATTCTCGCTTGTGGCCTAGTGTAATTCTCTGTCAATGTAAATATTTTGTACTTATGCACGGAAAATTCTTGGAAACCCAGTTGCCAAGAAAGTAATTTGTAAAACTATAAACAATTTTCTTGTAAAATCTGCAAAAGATATTAGTAATACCTACAACAAATGTTATGCTTGTATTACAACTTATGTTATTGAGGACATATTTTCTTTTAGGATGTGGTGGATTAATAACATAGTGGGGCCAAAATTATTTTTACAAAATTTACGAGAAAAAAAAAAGTTACATTTTGCCCTCACAGGGATTAAAACCGACGTCCGCGTCCCTTGCCCTATTATCCTTAACGACAAACCCAACTTTACTTACGAACTGTACAATTATTTCTGTACTGAAATACATAGCTGTAAATACACTGAAGAGCAAAAAAAACTGGCATAGGCGTGCATATGCAAATAACAGAGGTATGGAACCAATCAGAGTAACGTGGTGCGGTCGGCAGCTAGATCGGTTACTGCTGTTACAATGGCAGGTTATCAAGATTTAAGCGAGTTTGAACGTGGTGTCATAGTCGGCGCACGAGAGATGGGACACAGCATCTCAGAGGTAGCGATATAATTTGGATGTTCGCGTACGACCATTTCACGAGTGTACCGTGAATATCGGGAATCCGGTAAAACATCAAATCTTCGACATCGCTGCGGCAAGAAAAAGCTCGTGAAAGAACAGGACAAACGACGACTGACGAGAATCATTAAACGTGACACACGTGCCACCCTTTCTCAAATTGGCGCAGATTGGATTTGTGGAGTGCCCTGCAGGATTCATGGTGTGAATTGCCTCTTGCATACCTTCAGACATTAGTCGAGTCCATACCACGTCGTCTTGCGGCACTTCTGCGTGCTCGGGGGGGGGCCCTACACGATATTAGGCAGGTGTACCAGTTTTTTTGGCTCTTCAGTGTACCTACAACATATTAGTGAAGTTATACAGTTATGAAGAAAGCGTTTACTTAATTTTAATAGTTCTGTGTATATATTAAACATTAATATAAACAATTAATGAGTAATAACGTCTCACGTTTTTTAATTATTTCATTAGGATTAATTGAGTTGTTCAAGTGTTTTACGTCCTTCAAACTTGCAATATATTTATTTTTACACGCAACTATATTTTGCGTTACTCCTAATTTTTGCATTAACAGCTATACATATATGGTTTTACATTGAGTCTCCACCATTTTGCTTGAGCTCGTGGATACGGGCGAGTATAGTACAAACATTTGTCTTGCGTATATTACAACACGGTTCTTTTCGTTTTACAAGCAAGTAATTTTACAAGACAAAGTTTTTTTTTTTTTTGCTCTTGTGAACGGTTAACATTACAAACAGTTTCTCGGTAAAAATTACAAATTTTTTTTAGAGCCTACTTGGCTTACACTGCCCAGCGCGCTCACTAGCTGAAGTTTCAGGAATTTTGTTTTTCTGAAAAGCGAAAGCCTCTGCAAACTCGGACATACGGCAATATTTTTAGCCAATACAGACAGCTAGAGTTTAGTTTTTTATTTCGCAGTATTTTTTTTCAAACACTTAAAAATTTATGTTAGAATTAACCTTAATCTGTAGTGCAAACAAAACATGCATTTTTATCACTGATTCCGGTAGATTAATCCTATGGGTGGTTCCTTCTTAGGTCATGGAAGATGGACGTCCGTGGTTACAAATATTGTATT